>APFE031703791.1:0-11246 GCA_000404065.3 Pinus taeda | reverse complement strand
ATCAAGAGAGGAGCTACCCCATCCAAAGAGGGGCTTATCCCATTGATGATGGACTTGATTAACTTCCTCTAGGGCATTATAAATACAGGCATTGGGCCAGAGGAGGAGAGGTTGAAAGCTGAACATTCCAAAGGGTAGATGCTGCTGGAATTAGGACTTCCTTGTAGAAGCTTGTGAGGAGAGATTACCATCCTTCTTGTTTCATTTGGAAGTGGGTGAGCTTATCAAAGTAAAGGAAAACTCTTGCTGGACCCTGGGAGGAACTTGCACAACACCAAGGCTCAGGTTGTAATGGTTTCTTTTGTTTCCTATTAATACAAATAAGTCCATTCTTCTCAACAATTTGTTATTAATGAGTTGTTTCATATACTCCTTGGTCTATATGTTGAATATGTTTTATTTTATGGGATATTCAGGTGCTATGTAATCGTTTGATTGTTAGTGAATGCAGGTTTCGAAGTGAAGGAGGAGCTCATCCGGATTGACGAGGCTGGACTACTACAACAGCGTTGGACTACAGGTAGGATCTAAACACTTGATTTATTGTATGGTAAATGCATGTTTAGAGAAGGATTGTTCTTAATTGTCTTGTTTGTCACTAGAAAGCCTTAAGCTTCTAGGGAGGTTGGTTTTGTCCACAAGATTAACTCTTTCCACATGACACTTTCCTCACAATCTTGCTCTTCTCTTTTGAGGACAGGTATGGCGGGAACTGAGCTGAAACCAAATAATTTGTTATATCTGTAAACCATGGAGAGAGTACTGAAATAGAAAATAGGTGTCATCTGGCATTTGATCATCCACCATCCCTTCTTCACTTGCAGGTAAATCTAGTCTAGACATAAAATCAGCAACAACATTTTCCTTACCTAGCTTATCAACAATGGTCAAATAAAATTGCTGCAATAAAAGTAACCATCTAATGATACAAGTTTTTACATCAATTTTGTTCATCAAATACCTAATTGAAGCATGATCAATATGCACAAATGTTTGATAGCCAGTGATGTAGTGTCTAAACTTGTTTAAGGAATGAACTACAGCTAGGAGCTCTTTCTCGGTTACAGTATAGTTTAACTCTGCCTTGGACAGGTTTTTACTGACAAAATATATGTCATACGGTAGCTTCTCTTCAACTTGTCCTAAGGCTTCTCCTATGGCTTTGTTTAAGGTATCTGTGTGAATATGGAAAGGTAGGGCCTAGTTTTGACCTCTCAAGATTGGGGCAGTTATCAGCTTACCTTTCAAAGCATCCAGAGCCTCTTGACAGTTGTTAGTCCATATGAACTCAACATATTTTCCCAAAAGACCAAAAAATGAAGAGGCTAACTTATAAAATATTTAATTAATCTTCTATAATATCCTATTAAGCCTAGAAATCTCTGAACATCTCTTACTCTTTAAGGAGGAAGGACCCTTTGGATGAGAGCAATCTTGTTGGGATCGACCTGTAAACCTTGCTGAGAAATTGTATGACCTAGCATGGTCGCTTTGGTCATTAAGAATTCACATTTATCAGGATTGAGGGACAAGTTCATTTCAATACACTTGGCTAAAACTTTCCTCAAGTTAGTCAGAGCTTCTTGGAAGTTAGAACCATAAGGGGTAAAGTCATCGATATATATTTCCACTGAATCATGAACTGGCTTAGTGAATATACTTAGTACTTCTCTCTGGAAAGTAGCATGAGCATTGCGTAACCCAAAGGGAAGGACCTGGTAGGCAAAGGTACCCCATGGACAAGTGAAGGTGGTCTTATCTTGGTCTTCCAGGCTGATTTAGATCTAATTATACCCACTAAACCCATCTAGGAAGGAAAAGAACTTCTTCCCTACCAGGCCATCTAACACTTGATCTATGAAAGGCAAAGGGAAATGGTCCTTCTTGGTAGTTTTGTTAAGTTCTCGATAGTCTACATAGATTCTCCACTTCCCGTTTTTCTTGGGCACAAGTACCAAAGGAGAAACCCACTCACTGTCAGAGATGGGGTAGATGAATCCTGCATCCAAAAACTTTTGTAGTTCTTCTTTGACAATGTTCTTAAGGGCTGGATTCATCCTCCTTTGAGGTTGTCTGACTGGTTTACAATCCTCTTTAATGTAAATGTGATGGGTACATATTGAAGGGTGGACTCCTTTCATCTCCTTATAGCTCCAAGCAAAAGCATCCAAATGGCTATTCAATAAGCTACACAGCTCTTCCTCCTGAGTGGGGGATAGGGATGAGTTGATATTCAAGGTTTTTTCAAGGCCAAATTCGATATTCTTAACTCGAAGAGAGGTTGGATCAACCACACAGAGATCCACAAAAGCACTGGCTTGGGTTTCTTCTACCAACTCTTCTAATGGCAACACACTGGGAGGTGGAGTTTGAATCAAATTCTCAATAAGATCATCCTCAGTTTGAGGACCTCCCCTAGTGGCTTATACTGTGTACAATGGTGCAGAGTAGAATTCATCCTCATCTCCCTACTCAAAATAGAGAGGTAAGTCATGTTCTAGCAGAGGTTGGGCAGGAGGATATAAGACTAATTGTGTGGACATATGCCCATTCTTAATGGTCATGCTCCCAGTTCGACAACTGATGTAAGCATCTGCAGTAGCTAACCAAGGCCTTCCCAAGATGGGGGGTACCTAGTAAATTTTTCCTTTGGCTGAAGGACCAAGAAGTCAGCAGGGTACTCCCAAGAATCAATGGAGACCATGACATCTTCCACAATCCCCTCAGGAGTCACCATGGAGCGGCTTGCCAATGCCAGTACTATTGAGGTCTTTCTTAGGGAACTTTGAAGGTTGAGCTTGAGCATAGCTTCCCTGGTCATTACATTAATGGCAGCTCCTAGATCAATCAATGTGTGGGGAATTATGGTGCCATTGATGTGGACATCAACTACAGGACTCCCAGGGACCAGATATTTTGGACAGATTACTTGTCCCAACATCAGGTCAGACAATTTTCCTATGACATTGATAGTTGGGGCATCTCTCTTACGCCTGCCTAGGTGCCTGAAACACTTCTCTTTGATCAATTTGTTGTAGATTGGTACATCTTTTATGGCCTAGAGAAGTGGTATTTTTACACATAACTGTTTAAGCTCTCCCAGAAGTTCAGTCTCTTCTAGGTTTGGTTGTGTGGTTCCAGTTAGTCTCTTGGGAAAGGGTGGAATGGCTTTGGGTTCACTTTCCTGTTTTCCTTCTTCATCCTCCTTAGGAGGAGGTTGGTTATCTGGAAGGAACTTCCTAGATGATAGGTTGATCTCCTGAATCTACATAGCATAGGTAGGGCATATTGTCTCTCCAGTATATACCTGCTAGGCATGTCTGTTATTGGGGTTCAGGTTCAGCTGAGCAGGTATTTGGCGTTGTCTTAGAGGAGCAGGAGGTAATAGTTGTGGTTGAGCAGGTGGTGGAGGAAAAAGAGTGGGAGGAGAGTTGTATTAGGGCCTCCACCCCTGATGAGGTGCATTCCACTGAGGTTGTGGTTGAACATGAGAATGAAACGAATGAGCAATAGGTTGAGTATGGTATTGAGATGAATATGACCAAGGAGGAGGTGTGGACCAGGAAGGATGAGCAAGGGGACCCCAAGAAAGTATGGGAGTGGATTGATTGGGGTTGTAATAAGTCTGGGATGTCCCTTACGTCCCCTGCTGGTAAGGTCTAGGTCCATGTTGCCTCCTTTGGTTCATGAAGTAGAGTGGTTTAGTGGCTCCTTTAGCCCCTTGGTACATAGCTTAAAATCCAAGTAAGGATGGGCACTGATTTGTAGGGTGGTCTGCGTCACAAACGAAACACACCTCTATGGAGTGCAATGGAAAATCATTCCTCGGATGCTTCCTAGTGCATCTGGGACAAAAGATGGCCAAAGCCCTCTCAACTTCCTCTTTCTTCTATTGGATTCGAAAGGTATCCATTTGCATGGCAATGGTTTGTCTCATCTCACTTTTGAGGTCTTCCATATGATTTGCAAACTCGTTTTTGGATAAGGGGGCACTCACTGAAAGTTGACTTCCCCTACCTCTTTTTCGGGCTGCCCTAGAATGCTTTATTAACACAGTATTTATGTCATCATAAGGTAGCTGGTAGATGTCTCCCCTAGCCAGCAAATGGAGGGTATCTAGAAGGTCTTTAGGGACTCCTCGGATCAGAACCATCTTCAGATATTCGGGGTCAAGTGTGCATTCGACCCTTTTATAATTGAGTTGGAACCTTTCTTCATAGTCTTCTAAAGATTCATCACTTCCCATGGTCATCCGAAAGATTTCTCCCTTTGTTTCCTTTGACCTATAGTAATCCCTGTATTTGTTGTTAAAGGCTTGCTGCATCTGAGCCCAAGTTGTGATACTGTTTCCAGGTAACCCCATGAACCAGCGGAGTGCTGCATCCTTGAGAGTAGAGGGAAAGAGTTTCAACTTTTGCTCGTCTTCTGCATAGTCATAGGTTCGACAAAGGACAACAAACTCAAACAAGAAGGTATCAGGGTCTTCAGTGGTAAATCTATGGAAGTGAGGTAAGGCTGAGGGACTTATGTTTTTCATTTTTGTGTCCCCATTGGTCTCTTAGATGGGAAAGGTGCCTTCTATTCTCTCCTCATTTCCTATACCATTTTTGTGTTCGGCCATGGTCTCAGGAGGAATTTTTTCTTGCTCTTTTTCTATTATAGGGTCTTCGTATATCTTTGGAGGTTCACCTATAGGTTCTTCTGGATCATTGCCACCAAAGAAGAGAGAAGGGTGACTCAGTGATGTGGTGGGGGTGTTGGGTAGGAATTTTCCTGAATTGTCTTTGTTCCTATGAGGCATGAAAGGAAATCTTTTTGGTTGATTTTTTTGTTTTTCTCTGCTTGTACCTGCAAAAATGAAATTGATTGAACAACAAATGGCAACTGACTAAAATAAACCTTGCTAAAATGAAAATTTCAGAATTGAAATGAAAGCAGGAAATGACTAATCTATGTTGCTGAAATGAAATTGGATAATTGAATGCTAATCTATGCTTGCAGAATTGAAATTGCGGAATTGAAATGCTAATCTATGCTTGCAGAATTGAAATTGTGGAATTGAAATGCTAATCTATGCTTGCATAATTGAAATTTCATAACTGAAATGAAACAACTACTCTACTCTTGCTAAAATAAACTACTTAGTAGAAGGTTGCAGTAGAAAATAGAAAAGCAGTAATCACAAATACTCTGACTCTTCCCCAGCAACAACGCCAAAAAGGTGGTGAGCTCCAGTATTGCAGAAATGATGATGCAACTCTTGGGACTCCCTACTTTACTTTTATCAACTCGGTAGTTCGTAACAAACTTGGAAGCGACAGTGCTATATGTACACGTACTAGCTTTTACTGCAGGCTGTCACTTGATTAGTTGGCACAAATTTTCTAGGAGCTTAAGCCAACTTCTATGAGTTCTTAGAAGAAGATTTTAACTATGATAGATGAAGCTAACTCAAAAGAGGCTAGTCTACTTGCAGAAAGAAGATAAAAGCTGAAAGGAAATGCAAACCCTAGTTTTATTGACTAACCCTACTTGTGCAAGAAAAGAGATGAAAGCTACTGAAATGGATGCCATTGAATCTTGAAAAGATAAAATGCATGTGTTTAAGATACTTTTGAAGGAAAATATGGAAAAATCATCTTTTTTTATTTTTGATTAATTTTATGCAGAATTATTATGCATGTGTTTTAACTATTTTTTATTGTGTAGAGGTTTATTGGCGAAAGGAAATGGAGTGGGCATTTGCAGGAGGTTAGGAAGGTGAGAAGAGGACCTAAGGGGTCCCTAGCAGCCTTCTAGAGAATTCCATGGTGATCAGATCTCGAAAAACTACTCGCATGAACTTCTACAGGAAGTTTGTAGGGGATCTACAAGAAGTTCTACAGGAAGTTCTATAGGCACAAGCCGAAAGTGGTTTTTAGAGGGTTGATGGTGGAAAAACGGTGGGAAAATGGAAATGAAGGATGGATAAGGATTTTAAGGGGTCTAGAATCTGGTAGATGAAGCTCAGGAGTGAAGAAGATGGTTGGAGTTATTCAAAGGTGAAGGAAGTGATTTTGCACAAAAATGTAGAAATTAGGGCTGTTTGGGAAAGTGTGGCAAATGAGTGATGAAAACCTTGAGAAAGAGATTAGAACAGGTTGAATGATGAAGGAAGGATAGGCTGGAGTGTCTTACATGTGATCTTCACACTTCTATTCAAAACTGATCCAAGCAAAGACCAAAAAAACAGAGATTTATCTATTTTGACCTAATCTAACTTAAAAACCAGAAACATGATGAACAAAAGTTTATAGATAGGAAATAATGCAAGAAAGATATGGAAACTAAGAAAGAATAGATCAAAACATGAAAACACAACTGATATCAACTTTTCCAACTTAAAATCTAACACTAGCAATTGCATTGGAAGGCAAAAACAATGTTTTTGTGGCAGCAAGTGTGCCTTGGTCTCAGTTCATGGTCCCAAGGAGGGAGAAATGAGATCAAGGACTACTTGATAGAATTTTTGTGGATATTTTGTGTTACCAAACTATAAAATCAACTTGAGGCATGAACAACTATCTTAATCATAAAAAACAACCTAAGTAACAAAGAAGATTTTAACCTAAATAACAGAAATTATTCTATGAATGCAAGAAAAACACATAAAAGTACAAAAAGGAGGTACTGGGCACTTGGGTTGGGCCCAACCCCAAGAGCTACTGCCTCCTAAGAAATCTTATATCTGGTGCAAAGTGGGATTCATCTTCATTAATCAAAAAATAATAGTTACATCACAAAAATTGTTTGCAAGAAGAACTCGAAAATGCGCTGATACAGGGCTGCACTAAAGTGCGAAAATAAATTGTTCATTCTATGAAATACTAAGGCTTGAAGTCTTCCTACTTATGCAAAGGAGGACTCCTAACAATCCTCCTTAACTTTAGGATCTTCGCTGTCGAAGACTACGTTTAATCAGCCGCTTCACTAGACTTGCTCGCCTGCCCCTTGAAATAATCTTTGGTGGGCTGTTGAACTCTGAGCTGATGGTGGAGAACTCAAGGAAGGGGTCATTTAGTGTAGGAGACACCCCTCCTATAAATCCTCAGCCTTGTTTCTTCGTATTTGGCTCTCATTTTGTTCATAAATGCCTGAGCTTGGTCCAAAAATCTGCAACAAGCACGTATTAGTCTTTGTGGTCAAGTGACTATTCCCATTCACCCAATTAACATAAATATATTCAAAATCATGCATAAAAATGTGGAGAATGGTGGATTAAATGAGAATAATAGGCAAAATGAGCCCATAGAATTACCCATTTCTAGGGCTCATCATCACCCCCTTGCTGAATGGGTTGCTCATCCTTTGAGCAACTAATCCAGCTCTTCATCCTTGATGGCCTTAACTGCTTCCCTGACATCCCATGCCTTTGAGGTGATGTCCTCTTCTCTGTCATGAAACCCTACCTTTCTGTCTACTTCCTCCCATTTCCTGTGTTCTTCTTCTTCCTTGACCCTTTCCAGTAGTCCTAAGAGTAATGGAGGGTTGAACTTTAGGCCAATCCAGTTGGCCTTCAGGTTTTGCATTGACTACTTATAAAGGGGCACCCTTGCCAAGGCCTCTCTCATTTTGGTTGGGGAGTGATACTCCCTGGTCTTCAAGGTATAGGATAGTGTATTCCATCTCCTCATACAAGCATGAAGACAATCATCACCAAATAATCTTTCCATGTCCTCAAAGTGGGTGATCGCTTGTGCTTGCCTTTCGACATAATTTGGGAGAGCTTGAGGGTTGTTGGTAAGGTGTTGATGAGCATATAATAGGGCTGAGGGGTCTTCTAGTTCTACCTTGATTAGCAGGGGCTCATTCATTTCTTTGGCCATGATTTGTTGAACTTCCGCTGCCCTTTTTTCCTCATGGCTCATCCAAGAAGCCATAGCCATGAGTTGTACATCTCCCAATGTGTCATTGGGGTCCCAAAATTTCATATCAGGGAGTGACATATTATGTAAATAAAACTTTGCTAGTTTGGCCTTATCCTCAGCCAGACTAGTGTCACACACATGCATAAATTGACCATAATTTTGCAAAGGGATGGTGCCCCTTTGGGCCAATGTTTTGATTTGAAATTGAAGCCATTGGTCTTTAAGGGACAATGCATAAGATTTGGCCAGTTGTCTACATTGCAAGGCTTCCATTGCCCAGCTGGCCATGTAGGCCCTCTGGGCTTCTCTTTCCTATAGTGGCTGTTTCAGCATCATTATTTCAGCTGCTACCTAAGACTCCATCTCCTGCTGCTACTTTATCAATATTTCCATATCAAGCTATGCCTCTTCCCTTGGCTGCTATTCCTGTGCTATTTCCTGTCCTGCCAAGAGAGCTTCTTGTAGTTGTTGTTCTTCAGACGTTTGTGTCATGTCTGTCTTTTGATCTTGCTACTGTTGTAACTACTTTTTCAGCAGTGCATTTTCCTCTTGCAACTGGGCTCTTTTACTGCTTTCAGTGTGTCTCACTATTGCCAACTCTCTTCTTAATTCTTTTAGCTATTCTTCCAGGTGGCCTATGTCTGCAACTCCCTTGGATTCGGCGATTCTCATGCATGTGTGAGTCCTAACCCGTTCCTGTTACAATGCAAAGAAAAGTGGTACAACAAACTTTTGTGGGATGATCTTCCCACTTTCTAACAAGTTGTAATATGAGCCCAAACTAGGTTGAGGGCTTGGTTCAATTATCTCCTTGGTCTTGTCTTCTTCTTGTGATTGTTTTTCTACCTCCTCTTTCAATTTTTCAGTCTCCTTTAACTTGGCCAGCATTTCTTGTAGAGAAATCTCAGCTTCCTATAGAACTATTTTGGTGTCCATCAGTCTGATTTTCTCCTTCCAAGTGGAAGTCTTGGGACTTCCTCTTTCATAAGTGTGATGCAGGAAAGTGTTCCCTCTGCGAACAAAGGCAACCCCTCTAGCCCTAGAGTGGGTCTAGTCACAACAAAGACAGATCAACAAGTGATTTCCTTAAATAATCATCATTGGAGGGCTACCTCAAACCTGTGGTCAATGAAGTTCCGTTGTGTTGCTCCAGCTTTCGTTTCCTTCTCCTCAATGAGTGATCAACCTAAAACAATACAAAGGAAAAAAAACAAAGCACATAACCGAGAAACAAAAATGATCTATTTACTCACAAATTCAAGAAGTCATGAGCTATCAAGTATATTACATACAAGACATAAGAAAACATCATTGATCGTATTAATAATGAATTGAGAGCAAGCTTACAACCAAGTCTTGACGTCAGAAGCCTTCTCAGAGGATCCAACGAGTATGTTTCTCAAGCATTCACTCTTCAAGGATGAATCTCCCAACATACAATGTCTCTCTCTCACTCATAAGCTTTAACACAAAGTTAAGGGCACTCCACAACCTTCCACAAGCTATCAACAATCTCACACTTGTCACACCCACACCAGCTATCTATCAAACTCAAAAGCACTAGCAGCACTACTCAACCAAAGGAATTACTAACAAGATGATGATATCAAAGGTGAGTGCTTTTATAAGAGAAAGAGTCTCCATAAAATGTGGAAGAGAAAGCTCATCCTCAAGGAAGGTAGCACAAATGATGGAACTGCCATACCAGAGGAGGAAGGGTGACCTAAACTATGCCAACAACTAGGTCTGGAGACATCCAAAAGGATGAATGTTGAAATAAATTCGCCCAATCTGGATCATCACAGGTCATAAACTAATTACTCACGATAGCATCACAAGGAGGCAATGCACGTAGACTCGTCGTTGCAAGACACAACTCATAACCTCATGCCGGGTATACAAATCTGACCGTCAGAGGAAACATATTTACACCGACAATGGAGTTGCGATGAGACCATTATGGACATGGGAACGTTACGTATATTAAGGGTTTACTTGTGACGAGGCAAAAACTTAAGGAATGAGGGTCAATTTGTAGCAACAGAGAGCATTTGCTTAATCTTCTTGCATCAGTGGGAAGATATGATCATGTTGATTTGACACATGACACAGTAGAAGGACTGAAATGAGGATAGTGACAAATTACTGTGTAACAGATACCCCCCTAAAGCATGAAACCCGAGAGAGTGGGAGGGGTGAAATGATTTACGAAATTATCTAAATTGGAACCACCTTGAAGATCTTGTAGGCGCAAGTACAACTGATATCTATGATAGTGAAATACATATAGTCTAGGCATGGGCGCAACCATCCATAGGACATATAAAACTTGATCTGTGGTATGGATGTGGTCACCCAATTGATAAGACCATAATAATGACAAAGGTATGGTCGCAGCTATCCATGAAGACTTTGGCATGGTCACAACCATCCATCAAAGAGTCATATATGTAATCACAAACCAATCCACGCAACTCAAACATACATAATCTTAGCTCAGGGTCATGAAACCTAACCGATCATAGTACAAATTTTATCATGTGAATAGATGTGCTGAAGTCGAACATGATAGAAAGTCACTTGATTACCGACCAATGATGTAAACCATTAACAAGTGTGAGAGAAACCACCAATAATGCCAATGGTTCTCAAGGTACTACCCAGTACAATCCACTAAGTGTGAAAAATGAGTTGAAGTCAAACACTCGTGGAATCACCCAATCGAAGACCAATGAGGGAAGTCTATCGTCGGGCATGAAGAACTTGCCATTGAGGCATGCAAGCTCCAAGGTTCTAAAAGGGATCTTTAGATCAATCTCCTAGATAATGAGCTGGTGTCGACAGGAGATGATCCATCATAGGAGGGCCATGATGTTTCCCTCATGAATGACACGAGACGATGAACAAGTGGTAGATGGTGAAGTAGAATATTAGAGGAGGACGTAAGGGTGTAAACTGTAGAAAGATTATACTCTTGAACATAACGGCGACACGACTCCAGAATGTGGCAGCATTTTGATACCAAGGGATTGGAGGCTTGATGGAAGCAACATGGATCAGATGGAATGAGGCAAAATGACAACCTTGACCCACGGAAGGCCAAATGATGATATATGGATAACCCAACCCGACAAGAAGAAAAAGTGTCGGTGTTCAAGAGTGACTAGCTACCATAGATAACCAATTATGATTTCCAAATTTTCCCCCACCAATACTGGCGAGTACCCCAATTATTTTTGAAAACAAGCTTGAAGGGGATAGCATATGCTTGTATTATTTGTAATATAAGTCTGACCTTTGATCAAATCCAACCTAGTAATAGTTTAAGGAGCCCTAGGG
>APFE031703789.1:0-14107 GCA_000404065.3 Pinus taeda | reverse complement strand
GCATCCTCATGATCTGATGAATCATAAAGAGGGGATGATGAAAAACAAGAAATTTCACCCTCTATGTTTCCAAAAATATAAGATGAGATATTGGTCAGATTCAAGAAGAGAGATTCATCTGCTCTGCGTTCCAATGAAAAAATAGAATTCCACATGTTTTGTGAATGATCAGAAATAGAAACATCCAGAAATGAATTTTCAATTGATGGAACATGACTGATAGAATCGTGGAAGATGTTGGGATAAAGTGGATGAGGTGTAGATAGAAGGAGGTCATCCTTCAATGTAGATTCTTGCTCAAAACCCACCCATACTCATAAAAAATGATATTGTAGGTTGGTTTTTGAACACCAATTCCATCCAAAAGTTGATCCTCATGAACATCACATGTGAGATCTAAGATGGATTAGCACAACATACCAAAAGATAGGGGATCAACGGGACTGAAGGATGGAGCATGAGGAGATAAGACCACATGACAAAAATCAAAGTTACAGTCCAAATCTATGCAGAAATCTAGAGCAGGTGGGGTGGAAGGAGATGGTGATAGATCAATAGGTGGATGTGCAACTTGTCCCACCTCGACCTGCGGAGTTAGAGATGTTTGATGGGAAGGGGATGGAGGGTCGCTTGGGACAGAAACCTTGTTCATCTCAAATTTAGAAGATCTAACATAGAGGTATGTTGGGAGAGGTTTGAAAGATTCTAACTCATGTGGATTCTTAGAAATGTAAACAAGATATTGAAATATTTCATCCAATAATTCCCATTCAAATTCATCGTCAAGAAATTCAGAACAATATTGAAGAAAATGATCATGAAAATCTTGAATAGATTCATTGGGTGATTTTCACAATTTAAAGATTTTTCTATTAAGGACCTCACGGTCATAAAGAATGAAATCACGACATGATTCTCTAAAATAATGATCAAAAGGGTGTATAGATGTTGGAGGAAATGTGTGGCACAATTTCTTTGCGTGCCCTTTGAACGTGAAAGCAAACAACCCGCAAGAAATATCATCATACAGGACATCATGCCTATCACAGAAACCATCAAAGGAAACTATGTGCCTGCATAAGGTTGTTCCACACTCACCATTAAAATTATATTTGAACAAGTCATCTAAAATGCTAGCCAACACTTCAAAAGGAATATATTTAGAAAAACATGTTGAGGTTCTGATTTGGACAAAATTCATGAAATATGTGTAGAAATTCAAAATAGACTTCAAGGGATTGGCTCGTCATATGGCCCTCCTTCTAGTGCTATAAATGTTGACAGTGCTGGACCCACCAACATTTAGGGGATCTCCCCGATATGAAGTCCCAACTAGACCTCACACCATTTGGAGTGGGAGTCCCAACAGTGGGTGGTAGTGTATTTCCTTGACCATGGTATCGTGCAGAGGAAAGTATGAATAATTTGGGTGAGAGCAAGTGGGTGACCCTGTGAAGAGTCAAGTGTGATGCATGAAGGTTCTAACACATGGACGGGAAAAGGAAGTGCACCCCTTAGAATCTTGTAATAATACACATGAACTTGAAAGGAACAGATGAGCAGAATGGCATCACAAGCTAAAATGCATAATAGTCCCCAAGTTAAAGTGATAAGTAAATCCAACAAAACTCATTCAAAAAGATTCGTACAAATGCCTACAAATTAGTTCATAAGAATATGCATAAGTTAAATAAAATACATTGCCAACTTAATGAGAATAGTTGTAATACATTAACAACATATGCATGGAAGCGTGTTGGATCTGATTTTATTATTATAAGTGAAAGTTACATCGGTGCATACACCATTGATGACCACTAGCCCCAATAGTAGAACATTACAATCAAGAACACCTGCTCATCCAAAGAAGTATACTCACTCTATGTTATGGAGAAGCCAAGGTTGTTTATCATACTCTGGAGCCTTCTCTAAGCCTAAGCCTAGCCAAAGTCTTGGCTTCCAAAATCCTATTCTATGAGTTATGAGGTTCTATTTATAACAAAGGGTGGGGTGACCCTTGACATTCCCCTTTGTGACTCTTTGACTTCCCTCATGACTCTTCACCTTCTTCACTAAATGACACATTACTTTATAGGATGAATTTTTATATTCAAATATTGACACTTGGAATTTCACTTACAACATATTTACAAATAATATTACATTTTCCACATGTACCCATATAAGATAAAATAGGTTAGAAACAACCTAATAAGACACAACACTATGATTATGGAGTTTGAGGAAATTCTAGCTCAGCAACATCCACTTGGTGCTTCTTCATCACATATCAGTGCCAAGATTAGTGCTGTGTGATGGTGTCCCCAAACTATTTGATGGTGTATTTTTGGAAGCGAACCCTTGGTGCCATGGGATCCAATTATATGGTCTTGGAACTTGTATCCAACTCATTATAAAGCATGAAGGACATGGTGTTGACCTTGATAGGACCACATATGTACTTCTACACGTCGTGTGCATTCAACTCCATGTCTTTGCTTGTGTCCTCCCATCTTAGCTGTTCCAAGTACTCATTGATCTTTAGCTAGACTTGATTCTTGGGTTTAGCATTGGGGAGGGAAATGATTGATGGGATCCTATGCTTTCTCACCATGACATCCAAACTATTGTGAAATCGCACATATGAGGCTTGTATGTTGCCCATGAATGGGGCAAGCTGCTCGTAGTTATGGATAAACATTCAAACTTTTTCTTTCTCTAGCTCTACCTCTGGATTCATATTCTTTGCTAAGTCAAGGGGGGCCCCTTTCTACCGCATTTTCCACTCTAGTTAGTACATGGGTGATGGCAGCATGTATGTTGTTCAGAGTTTGAACATATTCTTTGCTCTATAGATGTAGGCCATGCACACGGACAACTGCTTTATGCATGGTGACAAATTTGTCATAGAGCTTTTGCATGGTATCAATAAATGTTGATACTTCAGCAAGTATCATTGTCCTCATCTCCCCCAATGAGGAAACTACACTCTCCGTTGATGCTTGGATTTGTTCTGCTTCTTGCCTGGTAGCTTCCAAGTTCTTTGTCAGTTGTTCATTCTCGACTGTCAGGTACTAAACATTTGAGATTTTTTCTCCTGCATAGGCCAAGCTAGATTGGGCAATGGAAGTTGGACACTTTCTGGTGTCCGGCACCATAACCCTTTCCTTCATGAATGTAGGTGGTACGTGATCATATGGAAATTTATTCCTCCATGCCTATACAATATTCTTCTACAACTCGTCAATGATAGATTTTACACATCTATGTCTAGATCAACACCAATAAGACCAACATCTCCTTGCTCTTTTAGGGCTGGTTCTAACACTGGAGGTGGTGGAGACTGAGTGATGACCTGTGGTGCTCTCAGAATCAGGTTAGTGTCTTCATTATGTGGCTCCTTTTCCAAATCCATGTATGACACTTCAATCAATTGCTCAATTTTCTAATCAAGCTCCCGATCCTACATTTGTTCACCCTCTTCCTTAGCTGATGGATATTCCATCTCATCAACATGTATCCACATTGTTTGCTCTACCATTATGCCTAACTTTTTCCTTCTTCCTACTTATACTTCTCTTCTCTTTCTCTCCTCCTCAACTCTTGTTCCTCCTTCAACTTCTTCTCTGTGACCTGTAGCTTTAATTCTTCTTCTTATAGCCTCTACTTTTGTCTTTTCGTTCACTCTGTTCTCTTCATCCTCTACTAACTCTTTGCTTCCGCTTCCAAAGATACATTCTCAAGGATAGGATCTGCCTTCATCTTGTAGCTTTTCTCTCCCTTTTGGTTGTCAAAAAGCTTCCTCTTTCCCTTTTCCTTAACTGGATTTTTTCCTTCTGCTATTGTTGCTGTTGCTTCCAAATTTGTTGTTGTCTACAGAGAAACCTTCCAAGTTCTTGCTATACTAATAAGATCATGGATTTTGGAGGCATTGTAACAATACCTCCAAGGGTCCTCCTCTAGCCAATGAAATGTCCTATGGATCCATGGAAAATAAACTCTTGCATAATGGCCCTTGCAAATACTTTAGGGATGATACAAATTAAATTCCTTGGTTCCAAACTTGAATTTCACTACGACCGTAACATCCACATCTACATCTTTCAAGCTCTTAATATCATATAACCCAATCCACAAAGGAAGAGTGGGCCATGGTTCTCTCTTCTTCCTATGTAATTTTGCTCACAACCCTGTAGCAAGGTGGTATGAAACTTCTTGCATGATAAACTTGTTAGTGCAATATCTTGGTAGAACATGTGGAGGTTTCTCTCCTCCAAACACTCTGATGAAGGTGCCACCTGGTGAGTCATACCAATCTGCAATGTTTACTATTACCTCCATTGATTCTTAGGACATGCAAGGTGGATCCTGCTCAAAGATAAGCTTGTACAATGAAATGATAAAATGGCTAGTTAGCCCTTCCATCACTCCTTGATAGATGTAGTTAGAAAGAAACTTGCAACAAATGTTGCTCATGGCAGGGATTTGCTGCTAGGCACAGATTGCATCCAGTAAGTATGCGGACATGTAAAACCTTTCTTGCTCATTCTTGGGTGGATTCCAAGCCTTAGCCACATGGGATTTCAACTGATGAGCAAACAAATCTGACCATTTGAATGGCCTCCCATCATTCACCAACTGGTCCAGCAAGACCACCCACTCTTCAAGAATGGTTTCTGTTTTCTCTTGACCATATATTCTGCAGGCGAAGATGATCGAGAACTGGTAAACATTCCTCAGGGAATTTGTTTTGTAAACATGGGTAGTTGTTTGTCTAAAATGCAATGAATATTCACCCAAAATATCTCTCGTGTTCACATAACTATGAGTGGCATAAAAGAGTGAGACCATGTGCTTCACTGACTTGGGTTAGTGATACATCTGTTGAAAGCTCTTTACTCTAAAGGTCATGTTGAAATGGTGAATCTTCACTATGCCAACAAGGGGAACTAACCCGATCGCAGGCCCTAATTAGATCTACTTTCGTTTGGAGTGGCTATTTCCAACAGGTTTTATTTGTCCCGTAAACTGTTATAGGTGTTGAAAGATTGCTTCTTGAAGGAAACATTAAATTAAATCAACAAAAGAAGCAGCTAACCCATATGTATCAAATCATATCTATGCTAATTCTAATTACTTATTCTAGTCCTAACTATTCTAATCTATCATGTAGGAGCATAACAAAAGAGATTAAACATCATGCATAGATTCCAAGTCCAAACGAATCAATCACTGAGTTCACAAATGAACAAGGCTATATTAAAGCTTAATTGAAATCTAATTTCTCACACAAGAATGCACATTCCTGTTCCTACAAATAAACTTGCAACTAATGTTTAACATAGTTTCAAATCAGGGAATGCTCATGAGTTAACTATGATAAAGAATTACATTCAAATAACCAAGGCTAGTCATAAGTTGTATCGTTATCAATATGCACAAAACAAAACACATTTATATTTATGCCAACAATAACACCCTAATTCCAAACACATAAAAAAAATTCCCCCCCTCTCCTCTTCGGAGGTAGTACTTATGCAAAAGGAAATGAACCTTGGTCTTCCTTTAACTTTTCACCTCCCCTTTTCTTTTCAATACATAAATCAGAATGTACAAATGTAGAACAGTTGGTGTAGTCGCTGACACACAAAGGGCATAACTCCTAGAGTGCTTCATTTCCTAGGGAAATGAATAGATGTCGATGAAAAGGAGAATGACTGCGTGCCATCTCTTCATGATGAAAACTAGGACAAATTCATTTTCGAGATACACAGGTAACGCGTGGAAGCCCGACTGAGAATGCTTAAGGCCATATATTTAAACAGAACACACTCACATATATGAACTCTTCGGATCTGCTCATGTGTCCTTCACTCCTCTCTTGCAGAGATAATTAACATTAGCTTTATGATTATGAAACATATGGTAGAAATACCTAAGAACAACTCTTGCCATCATTAAAACTTTATAAAATAATAAGGCGTAACGAAATCAAAAGGAGTGAGTGTGAAAGAATTGGCCCCTGGTTCAGCCAAGGTTGTGCTATGATCGAGTCACAATCAGACATCGCAATGGGAAATCACATGCAACATCACCTCTATCAGATTTTCCTTTGAAAACCCATACCACAACATTTTATTTAATACACAGGAAAACACAGGAAAACCTGCGATCGGACCATAAGGCCTGACTTCAAATCTTATACACTCAGATCTATAGTTATCGTTGGGTCCGCCATATGGTATCGCACCTTATGTATAAGCGTTAGACTCTGCCGACTAATATTTGCGATTGGGGGAACCTGACCTGAAATATGTATGTGCTGCGGTTAATAATGCCGGCAGATCTGCCATATAAGACTTTCCTTTGAAAACCTAGACCACAACACTTTATCGAAATACATGGGAAAACACAGGAAATCCTGTGGCCGGACCATAAGGCCGGACTTCAAATATTATGCACTCGGGTGTATAATTATCGTCAGGTCCACTCATCACCACTTTGTATATCACATGGGCTTCACTTTTGCCGACCGCTGATTGCGTTTAGTGATAGGTCAGACCCGAAAAATATATATGTTGTGTTTAATAGTCCCAGTGGGTCTGGTATATCACAGTGTGCCTTATGTGTAAGCCTTCAACTCCATCGATTGTGATATGCGATGGGCTCTGGACCCAAAATAAATATGTGTTATGGTTAATAATGCTGGTGGGTCCGATGTATCGTGGTGCACGTTGTGTATCAGTGTTGATTGCGATAAGCGGAAAAGGTAAGTTACGCATGTTGTATAGTATTTTTATTACCAAAGCATTGGTAGAAATAAGGACACAATGGGAGGTTTTGAGGGTTGAGTCCATATGCATCCATAGTAAAGAGTGGGGGGCTGGTTATATGTGTGGGCATAGGGCACCATGAAGGTTTATGAGGATTTAAAGAGTCCCGATGAAGGATATGAATGAAGGGCTAGACTGGGTTATAAATGAATCATGCTGCAGAGATTTATTCAAGGTGGGGGGGGGTGCCTTGACCATTAATAATTGAAGATTTGACTTGGCATAGAGTTAAAATCCCTAAGATAAAATAGATCATTCGGAGAAGTGGAAGATCAAACTTCTAGGGGACCCATTCAAATTTGCTACTAGAGCATGTTTTAATAGGGTGGTGGTTGTGGCCACAACAAATGGCGAACTGCTAAGCAAACCAGTTATCTCTGCTTCCAAATAAACCTTGAATTAATAGAACATCAAGGCATTAAGATAAACTTGAAATGCAAACTGTATAGATGGACAGACATGGGTTCCACTTCAACATTAACTTCTTTAGGCGGGATAAAGACAAATAGCTTCTACTTACTGATCATGTTTTGACAAGAATTATCCAATGGAAGTATTATGGGATTTATTGACCATCCTTTACGTGTTTTATACTTTCAAAAATCCTTTTGGGTCCACCAGTAGTCTATAAGTATCTATTTAGGTGTGTACCTCAACTCTTTATCGATCATCAAACCTGATGTAGATATGTTTATCTACACTTTATGTAAGAATTTCAGTGCTATATTTTCGTATGATTGAATGGGGTGCAGTCATGGATCATGTGATATTTTTAAGCCTCTTAAGCAAGGTTGGTCTTGTTGTGTCCAGTGGTACTCTGAGCCCAACAATAGTCCCTACTCCAACTGGCTTCCCAATCAACCTATCCTTCCAGATTCGCACAAGGACTCGACATTTCATTTTCTTTTAAATAAGTCCTTCCAGTTTTAGGCACAAGAAGTAGAGCACAATTGGATTTGCCATAGGGTATATGACAGTGAGCTTAGCCCATGAAAGGAGGTTTACTTGTAGATGATAGGTATTGGAAACTTAGTGTGGTGGACAGGACCAATGGATAATAATTGCAAAACTTACAGATAAGTATAGTCTAGGTTTGAGTGGGATTTTAAATTGCAGCATTCCATCATGCCATTCCTATTGTGGTTAGACATTTTTTCATTTTATAAAGATGCCCCTACATGCTCCAGGTATCCAAGATAATAATATATCCTACCTAGTTCCAAACAGATGCTAATGAGTGGTTCCGATTTGAATTTCACCGTTGATTTTCCATTTCTCATGGGCTCATTGGAAGTTTGTTTGATTTGCAAGGTAACAATGGATTTAGGATTAGCAGACTCATAAACAGGTTCATGAGGGAGGCAAAAGCTAAAGGTGGTGAATGAGGGTAATCTGAAGAGAGTTATAAAAGGTGAAAACGAGACTGGAGGACAGAAATTAGTTGGTTGAAAAGGAATGAAATTCAAAACAGAAGGAAATTAAACTTTGTGGAAACAATAAGAATGGAAGGGAAGAAAATATAACTAAGCTAACAGCAAAATGAATTCTAACCTACTCAGGAGGTATTCACCATGTGGTGGCTACTGGAAGTATCTCTTAAGATGTTGGCCATTAATAAGGATTTTTTAGTTTCTCCCTGTAAATTTTCAATGTATAAGTTCCCTAGTCAGTTTTTTATTCAACTTGGAATAGGCCCAACCATAAGTGTTGGAATTTCGTGTGTTTACCTTTTGGCTCATTCAACTTGTCCCATTTCAATACTATCTCTCCTACTTTGTAAACTTTATCTTCTACTAGATGGAAATCAAACCATCTCTTCACAATCATTTGGTGATTTCTAAATTTATTTCTGGCTTTATCTCTCAATTTCTTCAACCTCACCAATTGGTTGATCCCTTCTTGAAGTAAGGCTGAAGGGGTCACTCTTGAAGCTTGGGAGAGTTGTAAAGAGGGAAGGGTGACGTTGGGAGGCAGGATGGCTTCCTTTCCATAGACGAGGAAGTATGGGGAGTTTCCTAATGCTACTTTTGGGGTGACCTTATCGGCCCAAAGGGCATTTGTTAGAGCGTTTTTCCAATTCCTCTGGTTGTCAGCATTAGATTTACAGATTATGTAGATGAGGTTTTCATTTGAGGACTCTGCAACTTCATTTCCCTGGGAGTAATAGTTTGATGCATACCTTATGTGAATTGATTTATCAATAGAAAATTCAGTAAATTTTATTGATGAAAAGTAAGAAGAATTTTCAAATATGAGAGCATCATCGATGCCAAACCTGTTGATAATAAATTTCTCAGTAAATTATATTACCTCGTCTTCATTAACCTTCTAAAGCGGGATGGCTTCGGTCCATCTGGTGAAGTAGTCGGTGGCCGTAAGTATATACTTATGTTTTTGTGAAGAGTTCGGGGTCATCTCACCTATGACATCTAGGCCCTATTGTTGGAACAGGAAATAAATCATAATGGGCCTGAGGGGAATGACTGGCTTTCTTTCTCATCCTACGACAGTTTGACAAACCTTGCATTTCCGAGCATAGGCATGCGAGTCTCTAAAAATTGTGGGCCAATAATATCCAGCTCTTAATATTTTGTGAGCAGTGGTATCTCCATCATAGTGACCCCTTGCTAGGCCATCATGCATTTATTTCAAGACATGATCAACATCACACTTTTCTAAACACCTTAGCCAAATTCCATCATAATTTTTTCTGTATAATTTGTCATTGTCCAAGTGATACTGATTAGATTTCAATCTGAGCACTCTCCTTCGTGATGCATCCATGTGTTAAGGACATGATCCCCGTGTTAGATAATAGTGTATGTCGTAATACCACAACTTAGGATCCAAAAGGGCTTCCGACGTTTCACGCTCAAACATCGGCATCTCATTAATCCATAGGGGATCCTCCTTGAATTATACTTCTGAATTTTGCATGCTCTATGCTTCTGGTTCTTTAGATGCCCCTTCTTTATCTACCAATTCTTTTGCTACTAGCCTACACAATCCCTACCCTCAAACTATCTTTGTCGGCTTAATCTCAAGGTCAAATTCTTGAAGTGTAGTTATCCAATTACCTCTCTGTTCACGCATTTATTTCTACATGAAGAGGGATCTTACATTAGGATGGGGAACGATTACTTTAGTCCTAACCTTTAATAAATAAGGGCATAAGTGTTTTACGGCTTTAAAAACTGCAAAACCTTGTTTCTCCACGTCTGGGTAGTTCAGTTCTGCTCCCTGAAGATTAAATCTCATATAAGAAATAGGGACTTCGTTGTCATCATCATTTTTTGAGTGAGGATTGTAGCATATGAAACTTCAGAAGAAAAAATGTACAAGAAGAATTCCTTGTCGAAATTGGGGCTGACCAATGCAAGAGCTTCTACGATGGCCTCCTTAATTTGCTAAAACAATTTCTTAGCTTCATCACTCCACTTACACACAACGTATTTCTTCATCATTAGTTGCATGGGATTCATTATTTCTGCGAAACCTGAGAAAAATTTCCTAACGAAATTGATCTTCCCGAAGAAAGATTGCATTGCCCTTTTATTTGTAGGGGGTTGTATTCTCATCATGGTCTTTGTTCTTTCAGGATCAATAACAATCCCTTCTTTAGAGATGATATGACCCAGTAGTTTCCCTTCTGTAACTGCGAAGATGCTCTTCTTGGGATTCAACGATATTCCATATCTTCAACATCTTTCGAAAATCTATTTTAGGTGATAAATATGATCCCTTTTGTGATATGAGTACACAATAATGTCATCCATGTACAATACTACTGATCTGTTAAACAATCCTCGAAAATCTATGTCCATAGCTCTCTGGAATGTGGCGCCCACATTAATAAGTCCAAAAGGCATTTTACGATATGCATAAGTGCCCCATTTAGTGTTGAAGGTTGTCTTAAGCTGATCCCCATTAGATACCAACAACTTATTATATTGTGAAAACCCATCTAATAGGGACAACATTTCAAACCGAGAAATGCACTGAAGAATGTGTTCCATAGAAGGGACAGGATAGTTATCTTTCTGTGATGATTTGTTCAGGTTTCTAAAATTGATACATAGCCTGTTGTCTCCATTTTTCTTTCTTACCGGCACAAGATTGGCTACCCAGTGGGTGTGTCTGACTAGAAAAATGATTTTAGCATCCAGTATTTTGTTTAGTTCTTTCTTCACCAACGGTTTTAGGCTCAGATGCATCTTATGAAGCTTTTGTTGGTAGGGCTTAGCCTCCTTTTCCAAAGGAATTACATGCTGCATAATGCTTGTATCAAAGGTTTTTAAGTCACCATATGTCCATGCCAAGACATCCTTGTACTCTTTAAACAACTTAACAAATGCAACCTTTTCTTGTGGAGAGCACCCCAAGCCCAAACTAACAGTTTTTGGGTCTTCTTTGGTTCTAAGGTTGACTGACTCATACTTCATGGATGAGCTATATGTTTTGTGGTTACTCAACTTCTTAAATTTATTATGTAGGTCATACAAGTGCTCCATCTTGACAACTGACTTTGGAATTGTATTGGGCTGCTTGTTTTCCTCATCTTTACTTCCATCCATACGCTTGTCATGCTCCTCTTCATCAATGACCACATTTTGAATGTCATTTCGCAATGCAGGAACTCCAGGATTTGTTGATCACCTTGGAACACCTGCAAATTCGAGATGTTATCAGGCACAGATGGTCTAAAAATCAAGTCAACATAATATTTATTCATGTTTAATCTAAGATCAGGCAAAATTGTCGTAGCCATACCAGCCATCAGATCAACGTCTCAGTTTTGCCCTCGAGGTATGTATGTGATATTTAAAGAACCAAAATCGTTAATTAGGCTCCATACTTCATGTTTTTGCCTTACCAAGTGTGGCAAATTACAGTGTATCCTTTTCCTTACATGGTCCACAATTATCTGTGTGTCACCAAAAACTTTAAGATTTTTTACCTTCATATCAATGGCTTTTTCAGGCCGTGCAGCAAGCCTTCATATTCTATCATGTTGTTGGTGCATGTGAACTCCAATAGGCTGGCCATCAGATGTTGGTTCCCTTGTGGGTCAATGAGAATGCTCCCAACACCTGCACCTTCAAAGCAATTAGAGCCATGAAAGTAGTGTCCAAAATATAGAATCTAATGTTACATCAATTGAACTTCTTTCTACGAAATTATTCCTATCATCTACTATAACATAGGATAATTCATCAGTTGGATTATGGGTGAGAGCATCCAACTATGTGTTTTTCATAGTTTATTCAACTGTCTTTGCATGGAATTCTTTGAAACAGGTTTCAATGGCACAAATGTCGAAACTATAATTCCCAAGAATAGAGTTGGTAAACATTATAGGTTCATTGGGGCCATTTAGTTCTATCACCACATACTTCATGTATCTTTCTCGATCAACTCTCAGCAAATCACGTTTTCCCTTCTGAGGCAGTAAGAGATGGGACCAATCAGTTGAGAAATATACATTTAGTTTTGTTGACCAATCCCTACAAAGTAGCATTCCATAAGCCTCAGGTATATCAAATACCACTATGTCAATGAATTGTGTGTATTGTGGTTTAGTAGCCATCTGAATCAACACATCTTTTAATTCCCCAATTATTTTCACATTTGTCCTATCCAATTGCATAATTCGAGTTCCAGCTTTCTCAGGTATCACATGAAGTCTTTTAGCAACAATGTAAGGCATCACCGTGAATGAGGCACCTGAGTCTACCAAGAAATTGTGTATGCTCATGTTGAATATTTCAAATGTGATAAGGAAAGGTGAAGTCATGGATTTTGATTTCCTTCCTATCATGGCCGCACTGAGATCTTGGGGGATTCGATTCATTTTTGATAGAGTGGCTTCCATAGCTGATGGTGTTTGGGTTGTACTAGGGGTACTAATAGGTCTAGACACTAACTTCTTCATTTGGATGCTCGAAATGGTGGGAGTTTTGTAATTCTGCTCATTCATATCTTTCAAGAGTAGATCTCTTTGCTTCATTAATTTTAGCAAATCAAAGTATGTGATATTAGCCCTAGATTTCTTAAGATCATCCACAATGTTGTAATCAATGTTATAAATAGGGTAGGGCAGAGTAAACATACTGGCTTTTTCGTTCTTAGGTGGGGGTTTACCATTTTGAGTCGCCTTCATCGTAGTCGGAGATGTGTTATCTTTCTTTTGATAGTTTGCAACTGGAGTACTTTTGGAATCACCACTAGGTCTACCCTTCTCGACAGGAACTTTGAAAGAAGATGCCTTCAAAGGGCGAACATCTTTCTATGTCTAGTCTACAGGCTTCACCGCACCTACAAGTGGCCCTTTACTTCGTGTGGAGATTTCTGCCATACTATCTCCTTCATCATCATCATTCTCATTTATATAGAAATCCCACAGTACATTGATTTGAGATTCCTCGTCCACGGGCTCTTCTACTTGGTATTCTTCCTCATTTTCTTGTTCTAACTCTAGCTCCACTATATGTTCTTCTTTGGTAAGGAGCGATGCAATAAGAGCCAGTTCTTTTGTATTTAAACTCCCTTCATTGGGTGGAGCAAGCAATGCAAGTTGACCATGACCACTTTCTATCTTCTTAAGATAGAAAGGTTTGAAGGGTTTTCTATTGTTATACTCTCCTCCACTCTCTCTAGAATGCCTTTTCATATTGATAACTATGTTCTTCAATTTCTTAATGATCCGATGCAAACCTTCCACATCTGTGGTGTCTTTTTATTTGATCTCAATCACTTTTTTATCACTACCATTAATATTCTTGGATGACTAATATGCTTTCTTTCCTTCGGTCGTATGATGACATGTTGTGAGACTAATCGTTTCATTATCGACTTCTACTACTTCCTCGATAGCACCTTGCAAGGTTCATGCCTTACCTTTCTTGACCCACATAGTCATAGGGACAAGGAGTGCAATTATGTAGAATTCCATAAGCACCTCATCAGTAGGTCTAGCGTTAGCTGAGATTCTATTGAACAAAGTGTTGAACCGGATGTTAAAATCCTTGACCTTCTCTTTGGTGTCCATTTTCAAATGAGATAGTTCTAAAACTAAGGCCATAGGTGTTTTGTCATCGCCAAACTTGTTTAAAAGGACCTGTGGAAATGCACCCCATGAGGTGATCGATCCTATTCTCAAGCTAAAGTACCATGTGGATGCAGCACCAATCAAAGTAAAAGGGAATAAGAAACATACTACATCTTCATCGGCTACCCCCAACATGCGCACGACTAGGAAGAAGGAGTGAATATGG
>APFE031703780.1:0-10682 GCA_000404065.3 Pinus taeda | reverse complement strand
TTTTAATTATACAATATATTGACATAAAACTATTAATGATGATAATAATTCCCTTTACATATAATTATGGAGTCCTCTACGGAGGCGGAAACCAAAAGTAGTCGGAATCCGAGCAAAAAAATTTCAAAAAATATTATAGAAACATTATTTAAAAAATGTTTTTTTACGATGAAAATGTATTCAACACTATCAAAAACCTTGTGGACGCGTTTCGAACCAACAACTGTGGTTCATCGTGAGGACAAGTTGAAGCATGTTAAATAGTCTGAGCAGAGACTCCAATGGCTAAGTCCACCAATGGCTAATTTTGACCTTAGGACAAAGGTCAAATTATTATTCATTAATTTAATATTAATATTTTTTTAATATTATTATTGATTAATATTATTTATGGAACAATAAGTTAATTGTAAAAATATCATAGATACAATAAAAATATTCTTTTGGTTCAGTCTTTAAAAAATTAATTTATACTATATATATATATAATATTATATATATATAATTATATATAAGTAAAGTTATAATTAGGTTATTAAGTTAGGATTAAATAAAATACTTTTAATAGTTAGTTTAAGAAGATAATTTAAATTATTTAATAATTATTGTTAATACGTAAGTATATATAATAGTAATAGGTTGTTAAGGATTAGAGTAATTTTAATGGTTAGCTTAAATTATTAATTTATTTACTAATAATCACACTTATATATAGTTAAAATCATTAAAGTATAGGGTAAAATAAAATAATTTAAAATGATTAGCTCGAAAAGGGTATTTATTAATTTAATTAAATTATAATTAATATTTATATATTAATTAAATATAGTCCTGATATTATATATAAATTAGTAGTGTCAATTATATATTTATTAATTAATATGTTTATTATTTTTAATATTTTATTAATGGAATTAGTAAAAATATAAATAAATAAATGGGTTAGTTTTTAAACTTTAATTTAATTACTTATTAAATTATTTATTAATTTATCTTATAATATATATATATTAATTAAAATTATATAATAAGTTGTCAGGGACGAGGATAATTTCAATGGAACTTTAAAAGGTAATTTATTAGTATTATATATTATATATATATAAATCTAAATGTTAAGTTAGTGTTAAAAATATATAATAACATAAAATATTTTTAATAATAGTTAGAAACGGTAAATTATTTAATATTTAATATTAATTACTTAATTATTATATATTAATAATATCGTCTATAGTATAGCAATTTAAATTTATTTAATTTAATTACTTATTAAGTATAATATATATATATTATATAAGTCTGATATTAATATATTAATATATTAGAATTATATTATATATATTTAATAGAAATGATTCTTAAAAAAATTAAAAATTAAAATAAATAAATAAATTATAATTATTTATATAATATTTATATATATACTAATACTATATATATATAAAATAAGAGTTCAAAAACAAGGAGGATGTAGAAAAACCGACTAAGAAGAGAGTGTTGGAATCCAGCACCTACTGATTTTCCAGCCATCATCTCTATTGAGATTGCACGGCCTCTTTTCAATCTCAATAGCTTCCCTCAATTTACGATGATGGAACTGAGCAACTTTGGCAACAACCTTGGCCTCCTCAATATACATCTAATGCTTGGACTTTTCCACATGCTTTGCCAATGCTGAAGACTTGGATCTCCCATGTCTTAGGTCGACCGCATGTTCGGAGATCCTTTGATGGATGGAGCGCCCTATTTCCCCAATATAGGGGGTCCCACATGAACAAGGGATCAAGTAGACACCCTTCATGTCCTTAGGGTTAATGAGATCCTTCACCAATCGGAGGGAATTACGAATGGTGTTGAGGGGCCTAAAGGTTGAGGGAATATCATACCTTTTAAGGATCCGAGCAATCTTGTCCATGGTTCCTTGGACATAGGGAAGATTGACACCTAGAGGGTGATCTTTTGGCTCTTTCTTAATTAGCACATTTTTAGAGGCTTTACAGAAAGCCTTCTGACCTAGGCATCTACTATATCCATTCTACACAAAGACATTAAGGAGATGGGATCTCTCCTTATGAAAGCTCTCACAAACGCAGATCTCTCCTGATCAAAGCTCTCACAATCAGAGATCCTAAGGGCACGAGTCGCGAGGGTGTTAAGAACACCCAACTTCTGAGCAGGGAAATGATGGGAATCAGCATGAAGATACTGCTCAGTATGTGTCTTCTTTCGGAACACAGAGTGGGAGAGATATCCATCCTTACTCCGAGATATAAGGATATCCAGGAAAGGGAGGCAACCATCGACCTCTTTTTCTATGGTGAACTTAATGGAAGAGGACCGGCTATTGAGGTGATTAAAGAAATGATCAAGCTCCTAAGGGCCATGGGGCCAGATGACATTAGTGTCATCCACATACCTCTTCCAAATCTTCGGAAGAAGACGAGCTGAGGATAAAGCTTTGGCTTCGAAATCTTCCATAAAAAGATTCGCAACAATAGGGGAAAGAGGGGAACCCATGGCAACACCAAATGTTTGTTCAAAGAACTCACCCTTGAAACAGAAGAACGTGGAAATGAGACAAAATCTCTATCAGATGTGCGGTATCGGGATCTGTTAAGCGATAGATCACTTCCAAGGCCTCCTTTATAGGGATGCAAGTATAAAGGGAGACCACATCAAAGCTGACGAGAATGTCCTCAGGGCTAAGTTTAATATCCTTAAGCTCCTTAATGAAGGATGCAGAGCCTTTCATGAAGGACTTAGTGCGTCCAACCAGGGGCTTAAGTTTAAGGGCAAGGAACTTAGCCAGAAGATAGGTAGGGCCGCCAGTGGTGTTGACGATAGGCCTCAGAGGGGCTCCTTCCTTGTGAATCTTTGGTAACCCATAGATTCTAGGAGAATTGTGATTACTTTCAATGAGCTTGTGGCATAGGGCATTCACTGAATTATTAGATTTGATGGCTAGAGCCACTATCCTCGAGATCTTCTTCAGAGGGTTCTTAGGTAGTTTTTTGTAACTGCCACTATTGTGGAGAAGATCTAGCATCTTCTTCCGGTAATCATCCTTGTTAAGGATGACCGTAGCTCCCCCTTTGTCTGCCTTCAGAAGGACAATATCATTGTTCTGATTTAAGGATTTTAGGGCAGCAAATTCCTCATTGCTGAGGTTCCTCCGAGGGGGCTTTGCCTTTCTAAGGACAACATCATAATCTTGGCGTATAGTGTCCTTGATATTATCTGGAAGATCCCTAATCCCGTATTCCACGTCGAAAATAATGTCTTCCACCGGAATTTTTCTAGGGGCAAGGGCAAACTTTAGACCTTTGCCTAAAACACTGAAAACCGAAGGGGAAAAAGAAAAGCTAGAAAGATTAACTACCTTAGAATTGCGGGAAATAACCTGGTCCACATTCAAAACCTTATTGCCTTGGTTATCATCAATGTTATTGCTTGAAGATTCTGTTTCATTGAGATATAAAATATTATTATTAATACTACGTGAAATGTTATGTTTATTATTATAATTATCATTATTATTATTAAAAAAATATTCTATGAAATTAATATTATTATCCTCATCAATATTTATTATGTTATAGACTATTATTAGAATTATTATTTTTTTATTATTAATAATGTTCCTGTATTAATATAATTCTCATTATTAAGAAAATTATCAAATTATATAGATTCTTATTATTCATAATAGTGTTATGAATTTAATGTTATTATAATTATAATAATAATTATCATATTATTCTTATTAAAATTATTAGAATTAATATAAATTTTTATTTTATTGTTGATCATAACGCTATTATAGTTATTATTATAACCGTTGACATACCGAACTTTATTCAACCTACAAGAGATAACTCTATTATCAGCACCGTCCCCATTACTGTTAAAATAATTACTGCAGAACGACGCACCTGGACTGTGGGCATGAGATAGACTAGCTAGTCTACTCCACGCGGAAACCTAAGGCGTACTTCGATCCAGCGATGGAGAGACCAGCCTTGCTCCTCCTTTGTCAGCACAGTCATCAACCTTCGAACCATCACGTACCAGTTGAAGAGGAGACCCACGAGCCTGATTTTTCAGCACGGAGATCAGACATTATCGCAGGATGGTCACATCATCATTGTGTTTACGCAGCAACGAGGATGAGGGAGCTCCTAACCGAGGAGAAGAACTGTTTTCCGTCAATATATTCAAATTATCCGCATGAAGAAGCTCCACCAAGCCAGATCGCAGGCTACCAGGAGAAACCGAGGGCACACTAGCACTAATCGAATGATCAACAATATCTATTGATGTTGGGACAGACACCCCTCTAGAGAGCAACCAGAGCTACATGGCGTAGGTTGCCTCACGGAAGGGGCAGGTCCAGCAGAGGGCTCCTCTGAGATCTCCTGTGTAGGTACAGCGGAATACTCCTTCTGACTTGCCAGCACCGAGGATAAGGATCTATTCGAAGGAATGGATTTATTTAACATATTCTACATTTTAATAGAAAAATATCATTAAATATCATTTTGAGATTCAACTGTGTTAAGTAAGTCATTAACGTATGACCATTTCCATGAGAGGTAGTAGTAATGTATGACCATTTCCATGAGATTAACGTATGACTATTTCCATGAGAGATTTTTGAATAGTTGGGTGAAGAAGTGGGATTGAAACTAGTGATTTTTGAATAGTTCACTTAGCACTCATTGCATACGGATGACCATTTCCATGAGAGGTATTCGTAACTAACTAACTTCTCATGATTTTTGAATAGTTGGGTGAAGAAGTGGGATTGAAACTAGTGATTTTTGAATAGTTCACTTATCACTCATTGCATAAGTATGGCCATTTTGAATAGTTGGGTAAAGAAGTGGGATTGAAACTAGTGATTTTTGAATAGTTGGGTGAAGAAGTGGGATTGAAACTAGTGATTTTTGAATAGTTCACTTAGCACTCATTGCATACTTGTCGTGATTTTTGAATAGTTGGGTGAAGAAGTGGGATTGAAACTAGTATTTTTTGAATAGTTCACTTATCACTTATTGCATCGGGTGATGCTCACACGGGTGAACAAGTGGGATTGAAACTAGTGAAATGAATCACATAGCATCAATCATCACTTCCAGGGCTTACACCTAGTAACCAGGAGTTCCCGGGAGGTCACCCATCCCAGATCGCCTCTAGCTCAAGCACGCTTAACTATGGAGTTTTCCCCACAATCAAGCCCACTTAGCTTGCTACCCCATTTGGAAAACCTTAGCAAGTATTGTGCCTCATGAACCATTCAAGTAGAGATCCCTTCACTCTTTTTGAATTTAAGTATGGGGGCTTACGCAATGCATTATATTAGATATCATTTTGGGATTTAACTGTGTTAAATAAGTCATTAACGTATGACCATTTCCATGAGAGGTAGTAATAACTAACTAACTTCTCATGATTTTTGAATAGTTCACTTAGCACTCATTGCATCGGGTGATGCTCACAGGGGTGAAGAAGTAAGATTGAATGGTTCATGAAGCACAATACTTGCTATGGTTTTTCAAATGGGGTAGCAAGCTACGTGGGCTTGATTGTGGGGAAACTCCACAGTTAAGCGTGCTTAATCCAGGGGCGATCTAGGATGGATGGCCTCCTGGGAAGTCCTGGTTACTAGGTGCAAGCCTTGGAAGTGATGATTCATTTCACTAGTTTCAATCCCACTTCGCTCGCACCTGATGCAATGAGTGCTAAGTGAACTATTCAAAAATCATGAGAAGTTAGTCAGTTACGACTACCTCTCATGGAAATGGTTATATGTTAATGCCTTACTTAACGCAGTTGAATCCCAAAATGATATCTGATACTAATGACTGACTTAGCGTAGTTGAATCCCAAAATGATATCTAATAGCTCTCATGGAAATGGGCATACCTTAATAACTTACTTAACGCAGTTGAATCCCAAAATGATATCTAATATAATGCACTGCGTAAACCCCATAATAAAAAAATATATATTATATAATTATATTAATAGTTGAATGCTTTGCAAATGTATTGTTGTCCTATATATTAGAATGGTTATCTGAAAAGATAGTGTTTTATTAGTGTGAATGGTTTTATTTAACATATTCTATATTTTAATAATAAACAAATATTATATAATTGCATTAAAAAGAATGGAATGCTTTGGAATTTTATATGAAAGAGAAATTATGTAATATTTGACTAAATATATTTTTCTCTATATTTAAAATGAATTTTAATTAATTTTAATATGAGGATAAATTTAACTTAATTTGGTCTATTATTATACATGAATCAAACTTTTTGAGTTATAATTCTTTTTCAATTTCTTGCATAGTGAAAGAAGTTTACACATCAAGAAATTTGATATTTATCAATGTTTGATAAACTCATTATTAAGATGAATTTATAATGATTTACTTTAAATTATTTTTTCTTTCGCTCCAAATATCACATTGATATAAAATTATTTTACATTAAAGTATGCATGAAATAATTAATCTATGATCAACATATATATATATAAGTGATATTGAAATATTAATTACCAAGAAAAAATGTATGTTGAATGTATACTTTGAAATATGAAAATAAAAATATAAGAACTTTTTAGCTAAAAGAAATTGGTTCTCTGTATAAATTGATACACCATTATGTTATTTAATATGGAAATCCCAATATTTTATTGATGGTTGTCCATAAGTAATTATTATTATGTAAATATTACATATCAACTCTGTATTAAATATAAAAAGTATTTCACTATTATTAAATGTAAATAGTGAAATGATTATAAATAAGTAAAAAATTAGAAAATTTTCACTATCTACAAAATTTGATTTAAAATTATATTATTTGGAATGGATATTTGAACTTTTATTTATAATAAATATTAAAAACCTCATTTATAATATTTAATATTTTTTTACTAATATTTTATTATTAAAGGTCGAACCTCTCTATTAAATTATACATTATAACTTAAAATATTATATTTCACAAAATTAAATTAGAATTAAATATAATTTTTAATAAATAAAATTTACTTCCCATATATATATATTATTAATATATATTATAATATATATATATAATATATTATATATATATATATAAAAGTTATATTAAGTATTATATAATAATTTAAAAGATAATAATATTGAGACAATATATTAAAATATTTATCTAAATAAATATTCTGTATATTTTTAATAAATTACTTTGATCCTCGTCATTTCCGAGAATCTTAATTTTGGTAAGCGGGTACCTTTGACATATCCCACACAGTAAGTTCCGAAATGGTAAAAGTATTAAAGAAAACTATTTATGCTACTTACAACAAAAGATGTCACATTTTTCTTTTTACACCCTTGTCGTCTGTACTCTGCACTCACACTCAATGCCAGAGCACCTTTCATGTAAGTAGGGAAACTTTTGCTTTCAAGAATACTTTCCATCTTTTTTTTTTTTTTTTTTTTTTTTTTTTTTTCTGGGCAAAGGCTAATCTACTTTATATTAAAAAAGAAGTAAAAAATATGTATAAGAGGTTTGAACCTCTGAGAGTTTATGGAAACTCTCTTTCAAAATTTGAACAAAAATGACTGTTCCACTGATGATAAGGAACCTTATACAAATTGTAGCAAAGAGTGGACTTAATCATGAGCAAAATTTTACATATCAGAAGACCTGCCGGGATACTTAACATGAGCAAAGAGACAGAAGAAGATTGTGAACTTGCCACTGTTTGCTGGAATGTATGCCAGTCGCTGAACGTCGAGCCAAAAAAATCAAATAAGTCGAGCCGAATCATAGAAACCAAGCCAGAATAGGAGGAGATCAAAACAGAGCCGGAAAACTGACCCTACGAAACATAGCAATTTACTTGATATTTGCTGATCCTTGCCCGGTTTCTTCGTCAAGGGGCTCCCAGGTGATCTCCATGCCTTCCGGTATATCTTCAAGCTTCATTCCCAGTAGCAACTTGGGATACAGTAGGGTTGAAAAGGAATTGTCAGGCTTCTTGTTCATGGTTTGTTTCTGGGGAGAGGTTTGCCTTATATCTTCCCTCTCCTGAGGAGTCTTTGCCTTTTCCTGTGCCATATCCAACCTGTTCATGTCCCTCATGCTCCCAATTTCCCGAAGCACCTCTGCCTGCTCCTGTGTGTGAGAGAAAATGCTGTCTTCCCCAATTTTGCTCTGCGACGAAGGGGCATAGGAACTGTCCTCCATCCACCTGCTCGGCGAGGAGTTGTTCGAAGGAGAAGGCGAATGATCCTCAGAAGGTTCCTTCAGACTAGCCTCTTCCTCATCTTCTTCCGAGAAGATGACCGTCACAAGAGACAAAATTATAGGTTTGTTTGTTCGACGACGAAATTGGAACCTTGCATATTGCATTGTGTTGCTAATGGATTGTCCCGAATTGGCAGATCTATTCGAAGGTGACGACGCACAGGCGAGAGGTGAAAGACATCGAGGGCTATGACTGCCTCTCCCTCCAACACCTCCTCGTTGGCCATAGTTACGCCCACGCTGAGGAGTGGCCCTTAAGCGAGGAACCATGTGATTGCTCTTGTCAGCAGCGAGAAAGCTTGAGGACAGAGGTTGCCCTGAATCTACCTGAAGTCTGGTTATCGCCTAGAAGGAGTCCCAAACAACCACAATTTTGAGAAGGTTGGTTTCGTCAACTAGGAAATCATTGCAATCACAGAGCAACTCCTCCACAAATCGAATCCCTCTCTCAATTCCCACCGCTACATTCTGAGGGGTCGAAGCACCAGGAGCATACACGGGTTTAAGCAAAGCTACAGAGAAAGGTCTGTTCTTACCATAGTCACCTTCCTCATTCCTCCAAAAACGAGACCTTGCGCTCTCAGCCTGCAACCAAATCTGAACCAGGGAGAATGTTCCAGTGGTGGACTCCTTCATCTTGTTATCACCACAGTGCTTGCCTTGGGATGGACGATGCATTGAATGGCAATGAATGTTGTTCCATTTTGTTATGTACCTAGGGGGGTAATATGGGGTACTGAGGGAGGTACCCAAGGTAATAATGTAATAATGGGATGGGCCAAAGTAATAAATAAGGTGGTTAACCCATGTCATGTAAGGGACCACAAGTAGTTAATAATAATGTAATGGGCCCATGGTATTAGTTGATGGTATGAGTAAACCATGGTATTGATGCATCAAGACTCATTTCTATCTTATTTCTTGGGTTTATTTGCATTATCTTATACTTTCTTACCAGATCTATATCATTTTGGGTTAGAGTTACAACAAGTGGTATCAGATCTACAATAAGTGGTATCAGAGCACTTTCTTGGGCACAAAAGTGGAGAAATTTTTTTCATTTTTGCAGGGAATTTTTTTTTTGGGTGGCGAATTTGCAGATCAGATCTGTACGTTTTGATGCCAGATTTGTAGAATATGATTGCATATCTGTATTCCTTGTGAAAAAATAGCCGATTTCAAAAAAAAAATATGTCATATCGGAGTCCGGATGAAGGAGATATCGCTGATTTAAAAATCAGTAGGGTTGCAGATAATTTTTCACGGCAGCGAGTTTGTGTCGCAGATCTAGACACCCTGGTGCACGATATGCAAGATATAATTGCAGATCTGGAATCTTTGTGAAAAAACATCCAGTTTAAAAAAAACAATCAGGTGAATCGGAGTCCGGATGAGGGAGATATCGTTGATTTAAAATCAACACTTTTTTCAGAAATTTTGGGTGACAGCGGGAGAATAGCAGCGTAGATCTGGAATTCTAGTGCCTGGATCAGGATTTCTATCACATGGGCAGATGCAGAATGATTGTTACATTTCAAAAAACAGGTTATAATAGGGATTCTGAGCAATATTGACTAAACTGTGACAATTTCAAATTTTCGCCAATTTTTTGTGATGGCGGGCCCATATCTGAATTTGGAGGACTTGTATGCATTTGATGGCTCTCATCCAGCCAAATGGCTAGAAAAAATGGAGAAATGTTTTAGAGTGAATTACATCAATGATTATGAGACTCAGCTGAGTGTGGGACAAATCTACTTGGACAATGAAAGATTGCAATGGTGGCAAAGGTATCAATGTTGCCTTCGAAGGCCCTTGACTTGGGACATATTCACAAAAGCTCTTATGAACCACTTTGACCATAAAGCTAATCTTGTGGATAAGCACACACAGACAGACACACAACCTAGCAAAGCTGTTATTTTTACAGGAAAGAAGGAAACCAAGGAACCAAAAGGGTTATTTTTGGCTGGTCTCTCGGTATTGCAGGTTCATGGATTGATTCAGAAGGAGAAAATCATTGTGTCCATCAATCCGAGTTGCAAACAAAATCTTATAAATGTCAACTTGGCAAAGAAATTGCAAGTCCCAGCAAAACAAATTGAACATACACAGGTTGATAATCACGATGTTCAAGTGTACAAGGATTTGAAGATTTGTATGGATAAATATGTGTTGCATGGTGATTTTTATGCCTCAGAGATGGATAATATGGATGTTGTTTTGGGATATCCTTGGATGGAATTAGTAGGTACTATCAATATTAATGTACAAAAGAAATTCTTGAAGCTCTGGTATAAAAAGAAGAAAATTACATTACAAGATATTTCCATCCATAAACAGGTAGAGCACATGGAGGCTGAAGCAGAA
>APFE031703770.1:18969-36467 GCA_000404065.3 Pinus taeda | reverse complement strand
TAATTTGTCTTGTATCCTAAGGTTAAAATTAGCCGTTAGTCAATTTAGTCATTGGAGTCTCTCGTCAGATTATTTAACATGCTAACCTGAATCTGTTTCTTCAACTTGTCCTGACGATCCACACTGGTTGGTTGGAAACGCTTTGACAAATGTCTGTCTACATGTCTACATGTGATTTACGCCTAAGTTATTCTTTCAACTATTATGGATCACAGAAGCCCCAATTCAAAAACTAAACCTATCCTAAAAATACTAAACCACAACCTATCCTAAATCCATCAAAATTAAAATACAATTTTTTTTTTCCAATAATCTTTAATTAATACATTCTTTTCAAATAATTTCAATGATAATTCAGATGTGTATGGCTCCCACCGCTTTTAGATGTGAAAAGTCATCATAACCATGTGTACAATATAACCTAGAAGTGGCAAACATATCATGACTAAATTCAATGCATGACTTACCACGATGCTTTTCCTTACATTTACTCTCCCTTTTAATCATCGGTGCAGTCAACAACCAATTTTTTATTGAAAACTTTTTTAATGAAAATACGTGCACACGGGTTTCCATATACAAATGTCAACCAAGTCATCGAGTGTTATCTTTTTCTGATTGAATGGACCCTAATGTCCCTCCGCATTACAACTCAAATAAGTCAAATCTGGCATCATGATTCATAATAATTATTCAATCCACTCTACAATATGTTGTTTCATGGCAAGTTCTATATAAAATTATGTATGGCACACCGTGCGTGAAAAATAAGCATGCAGCTTCATCGTTGAGTGGTTTCATGCTTTTTATTTAGAAAATTCAAATTAATATATAGATTTATTTTTATTTTAGAGGTTTATATATTCTAAATTGAGAAAATGTTATTTTTTTTTCAAATAGAAACATTTTGAAACGTACTAGTTTAACTAGTTTATAAATTTGTTATGAAAATCATAGAGAGTTTGATGAAATCTTGTAGGTATTTTTGTGAATCCAAGTTATCGTTGTCAAATTTCAAGATTTTGGGTGCCTTAAAGGTTTCTCATGACACTGAATCCATTTCCACCATAAAAAACATGATTCAAACACTGCTACTAAGAAAATGTTTAAATTTTTTTGATAAAATTCCTATGAAATTCTTTAGCCTCAATAAATGATACCCAAAAAAATATAAAACATTCTTTTCAAATCTCATATAATAATACATAAGATCTTTAATGCCCACATAAAACAAAATCATAAGACCTGTAATGCCCACATAAAACAAAATCATAGATCTAATTCATTAACAAAATTAAAAACATACTGTAAAGATACTACTAACAAAATCACTCTTTTCCGAGAACAAAAAACACCATAATGAAAACTAAATAACAAACAAAACATGGCTTCATCAACCTTGGCAAAAAAATTCTTCAAAACCATATATGTTCTTAGTATTAAAGCTTTACCAAAGACCAAAGGTGTCATTTTAGTCTTTAAAACTAATAAGAAATAACCATAATAGGCCCAAAACCATAAAAGATTCACCATACCATAGTGCATCCAGATTCAACACATATTTCGTTGCCAAGAGTTTCATAATGCATAGGAGCCGATAATCTTATAGATCAAATGCAAAGAAAATAAGAACATTGCCAAAATAGTTCTTAGAACCAATACACCCAAAACCATATAAAGAGAAACCACCAAGATATTCATAACGCCAAGGAGCCCACATGAACAATTGAGGCCATCCAACATAGATCCACAAATCCAAATCCAAATCCAATTGCAGGCATGACATTAATTTAAAAATAAAAATTTAATAATTTTTCCACATTATAAATTTAAATTTAAGATGGCTATGATATATGTCAATTTAGGATGGCTATGTTATATATCAATTCGATCTTATTTAAGGAGAGTTTCACATATTTTTTTTATATATCTTTAAAATATTTTTAACGTAAGAAAGTTTGTAGTGTTTTTTTTTAAATAAAGATTAAGTGAAAATATTAAATAATTTATAATAAATATTAAAGTTGATATTGAAATTTTGTTTAATTGAATTTAAAATAATATTTATAATAAATATTGAATTTGTTCTTATTAATAATTTATTATCAAATGTTTATCCATATAAGTACTAAATAATCACAAATCTTCTTCCAAAACTAGGATTGTATAAATACTTACAATATTTACTTAAAATTTGTAATAATTTATTAAAGAAATACCATATAATTTGATTAAGTAATTATATTAATTTCCATGGTTTCTTAATAAAGTTATTATTTTATAAATTGTATTTTTTTATGTTGTTATATTTTATAACATTGTTATTATATAAAATGATCATAAAATTTTACTAAATTTAAATGATTATTTTCTAAGAAATATCTTTATATTGGAGAGGCACTTCTCCAACAACAAAGTTTAATCTTTAGAAATATATACTTATTATGAGCTCAACATATCACATACTATAATTGAGTTTGAGTGAGGAGGACAACAACCCTCCCAACCACATGATGATTTTCTCGATCCTCACTATACATTTTTCCATTGTATTAAATTGTAGTTGGAGCTTATCCATCATTAGTAAAATCTCATATTTTACATCATTCCTCTCCAAAATGACTTTACCTAGGAGTGAGTTAAGTTTCCAATAGAGGTTGATTATGTGCAAATATTGATTTTTTTGACATCTTGTGTGACTGGTGTCCAGAACCTAGTTAACCATTATTGCAATCACCTGAGAATCATAATAATAGCCATGTTCCATGGTGATCTCTTCTTTTGCTTTTCTGATCTCATGCTAAATTTCAAATGGTGTCTCCATGCATTAAAACTTAGTGGAGGGTTTCACTTTAGCTTGTACTCTTACTCCCCATGCAAATCCCTTCCACTTGCACCACTATGAGACTAGACACATTACCTAGCCATTGTGTCTAGAGTCAAAGGAAATTGCAACTTAAGCCACCCACCAAAATAGCTAACCAATTTAGAACTAGGAGACACCGAAACCTAGAGTCGTGCCATTCAGGGATGCAAAAGAACCAAAGCCCCATAGGTATTAATCAACTGTTAGAGACCAAAAAGGTGATGAAAATGAGATTTTGGGGGTTGCCCAAAATCCCAAATTCTTTAAAAATCTTGATCCTGGACTTGTGGGTTATGGGCCCACTCAATCTTTTGGAAGCCTTTTAATTAATTCACCGTTATAGTCTGTCTTGCTCTCATTTGAACATTCATGCAGTCGCCGCCAAGTGCCTGCAACACCATTTTTTATTTACAGAACACAAGTTTTGACTCATTTATAAAACACATAGTGTATACAATTAACACAGAACATAGACACACTTTTATATATTTACGGAACAATTACAAAGTTAAGGCCTTTCAGCCTTAAAACGAACTCATGCTCGGCTACATCTTGCCCACTCACAATTTTCTTCACAAAATAAGATATCTATTACACCCCTATTGCATTACCATTTATAATAAAAAATCTTATGAAGGACCGATCCTATCCTCTTCTGATTTTTCTCCACAAAAACTCTCCAAAAAGCGTGCATGGCTATTAACAATAGGAAGTCTATCTAGTCTTATCCATTCTCTCTCTAATTTTTTTTCTTTAACTGCTTTAAGGGAGATTTTCTCTGTTTTTTCCCTTTATTCAGCTCCGCTGGTCCACGCCTTCATGCTCCACTTGGATTTTTATTTAATTAAGAAAAGGGTAAGATGCACCTGCATTAGACTCCCGAGGCACAACAATTTATGACCTCCTGGTCATATGCTTCTCCTTGTCCTTAGTAATTTTAACCACTGCATTCCTTCAGTGCAACCAACCTCTGCAGTAACCACCTCCTTTGTTACATGATACCTCACCAAGTCGTCCGCACTCGGTCTTTTGGCATCCTCTAGGTTGCTGCAAATCTTCTCACCTTCTGCTGCCGCCATCTGCATAAACTCTCCAACTTTAACATCGCTGTACCTCTTTCCCCTTCTGTTCGCATTCTTCTTTCTTCTCTCAAGAATCATTTCCCTACTCTGATACCAACTGATGAAAATGAGATTTTGGGGGTTGCCCAAAATCCCAAATTCTTTAAAAATCTTGATCCTGGACCTTTGGGTTTTGGGCCCACTCAATCTTTGGGAAGCCTTTTAATTAATTCACCGTTATAGTCTATCTTGCTCTCATTTGAACATTCATGCAGCTGCCGCCGAGTGCCTGCAACACCATTTTTTATTTACAGAACACAAGTTTTGACTCATTTATAAAACACATAGCGTATGCAATTAACACAGAACATAGACACACTTTTATATATTTACGGAACAATTACAAAGTTAAGGCCTTTCAGCCTTAAAACGAACTCATGCTCGGCTACATCTTGCCCACTCACAATTTTCGTCACAAAATAAGATATCTATTACACCCCTATTGCATTACATTTATATAAAAATTCTTATGAAGGACTGATCCTATCCTCTTCTGATTTTTCTCCACAAAAACTCTCCAAAAAGCGTGCATGGCTATTAACAATAGGAAGTCTATCTAGTCTTATCCATTCTCTCTTTAATTTTTTTTCTTTAATTGCTTTAAGGGAGATTTTCTCTGTTTTTTCCCTTTATTCATCTCCGTTGGTCCACGTCTTCATGCTCCACTTGGATTTTTCTTTAATTAAGAAAAGGGTGAGATGCACCTGCATCAGACTCCCAAGGCACTTCTTTTCTAGACTTGTGGTATCTGATGCGGGAGCGGTTACCAAAAGACCAAGTCTAGAGGAGAGCTTGGTGAGGTAAGAGGCAGCAAGGAGGACTTGCTGTTGCAGAGGTTGATTGCAGCTCACAAGTTAAAGATATTACGAATACCAGAAGCATATGTCCAGGAGGTCATAAATTTTTGTGCCTCGAGAGTCTGATGCGGGAGCACTCAGCAACAAAGCAAGCAAAAGTGGACCAGAGGATCAGAACAAAGAAAAGCCTATTTTAAAGCAGAAAAGAAGAATTAAAGTAGCTTTAAGGCGGAGATGTTTTGAGGAGACTTTCTATTGATAACAACCATGCACGTTTTTGGAGAGCTTTCATTGTAAAAAAAGAACTAGAAGAAGATCTGATCGATCCTTCCAATGTATCTTATAAATGTAGTGTGATAGGGTGTGAGAAATCAGTTATGTTAGTGAGCAAGATGTGACCGAGCGTGAGCTCGTTCCTAAGGCTGAAATGCCTTAGCTGTAACCGTGCTGTGTTATTCATATTATAATGTATGTGTGTTGTGTTAATGGCATTTCTGTGTATGGCGGAAGATTTCACTGTGTATTATAATTTCTGTGCGGCCCATATATATATATTGTCTGTATTGTTAATCCACAAGACTGCGTGTGTGTGTTCATAATTGCTATGTGTGCGGCTATTCACATAGTAGATTTATTGTAGATCTGTGGTGGTTTATTGTTACTGTGCGTTCAGGACGGTGAACTGATAGAAGTGCTGTATTCCTTAATTGTATCCGTTGTTGGCCACGCACACCAAACAAGTTTGAGGCTGGGTTATGAAAATGATTGCTGCACGCACTGTCTACTTAGGATGACCCCAATGATTTCTCATCTTTGCTTCAATTCAGTGTCGCAGAGGGTGCTCTTCCATGTCTGAAGGAAAATGTGAATGATGCTCTGCAATAAAATTTTTTTTGGCATTGTTGACGTGTGGTAAGTGCAAGAAACGGGAGAAGGATTGTATGTGTCATGCGCTGTTTTGATATTAACGCTAAAGACTTCATGCCTAAAACTGCTTCCGATTAGTCTTTGTGGGCATAACCACAGGCCTCGGGTTCTAATTAATTGGGATTGGGATTTTGGTTAAACCACAAGATCTCATCCCATCAAAAGGGCCCAAGGCACATATGGGCTCCCCAATGAGAAATAAAGAGTGAATTTCCTTCTAGTTAGTACTTTCAATAGTAGGACTAAATAACACCTAAAATGTGACCAACATAGGGTGTAATTTACCTATGAATGTATCCACTCATTGGAGTAACCTACCACCCCAAATGTCGGAAATAACAAACACTTGGTGCTATGTTGGATAATTACCAAAGAACACCAATATTGATATGTAGGAATCAACCAACTATGTAAATTGACAATGTTCTAAGTGACTTTAGAACCCTTCCACAAGCAGAGGAAAATAAATCATGGCCTACCTCAAGCCCCTTAATTACAAAGCAAAAGAACACAAACTAGAAATGAAATTAGTAGGGAATTTGGAGACCACATCTAGGAGGCCTTATTACTTTCCCTAGCTAAATATTAAGCAAAACATGGCCACACTGAGTCACCCATTGTGCATAAAAAAGGAACCATCCAACACTATTCCCAAGAGAAATAGGAGGAAAAAATAAGTTTCCAAGTCAAATAACAATGTAACAAAACCAAACTAGAATATATTAGGAACATCATTATTGAACAAAAAAAGATATCGAGAAGCTTCCTAAAGATGAGATGCAATCCAATAAAACCCATGGTACATGCCAGAAAGGACCTATGATTTAAAGGATTCATAATTGAATACATTTGTAGTACACTCGATAACAACTTCACTTATGACGGGAGGTGGTAGCCATGTTTCCCTCAATTAATACTTGAGGTGGTGGCTATGCCACCTTCATCTCCTCCCATGTCCTTGCTCGCCCATTTTGGGGTAAATTAAAATTATACTTGTCAATAATTAAAAGAAACAAGTTTACTTATAACACAAGGTTGATGTTTCAGTGTTATAATGTGTAATGTTATGGTTCTATAATGTTGTGATGATTATAATGTGATTTGATTGTTGATTTGGTGGGGTGTTATTAATTATATTTTATTAAAACTATGATAGAGAACATTATAAAAATTGCTCAATCCAAAGAGTTTATCTTTATCCATGACTCTCTAGAGATATTACATCTCCAAACCATCTTTAGCTCAAGGAGGCATGGTATAAGGATGCCCTATCTTGGCTAGACCATTGAGGGATAAAGCAAGAGATCATTTTTCACAATAATGACAATATTAAAAATATTATTAATTCAATTTTTAAGGAGAAACTATATTGCGATAAGTATTTAGAGGGGGAGAGGAGATTTAAATATTATAAGGAGGTGGTCAACCAAAATTTCAAAATCAAAATTAATTATCTCTTTGTGTCCCCTAGTGTAAATAAGAAAATAAACATTTCTAAAATAAGAATAAATTCTCATGAGCTTCATAATGAAAATGGGTGTTGGTTAATTTCCAAAACCCACAAGGATGAAAGAGTTTGTCACACTTGAGACACTAAGAATGTGGAACATTAAAAATACTTTCTTTTTAATTGTCCATCACATTAAATTTAAATTTCAAAACATTTACCACACTATTAATATTCTTGACCTTTTAACTTAGAAAGACTATTGTGATTTTTTTTCCACAAAATGAGTACTTATTTTATTAAATTCTTGCATTTGTAGAAAATACATGGGATAATTACATTTCATGTTGCTCATAAGTCTCTGGATTATCCAACCACAACTACAAGCCCAAAACCAAAGAACATAAAAAATCCCAAGTCCTGATAGTACTATTAATTGTCAAATATAGTATACTCAACAAAAAATGATACAACATCCAAAAAATTTGAAACCTGAAATTCCAAAACTTGATCAATCAACATGGCTTGCGGGACGATTAAGATCAATCGCTCGAATTGGTTATGCTTTTGGACTGTCATGGTTGGAACCTTTTAGTTGGAGATCATAGATAATACCCCTTATGGTATAAACTTCATCCTCAAGCTGTGAAATATGATGTTGTAAAGCTACAATCTATTCCCAAACATTGCCATCATATACCCATTGTTGGAGTAGCTTGACCTTCATATAGTAAATTTCAGAATTAATGACTGAATGTGCTTCTCTACAGCCCACATACTTTCGAGGCCGAGGGGTCAAAATTCTCTGAATTGGTGTTGATTTTAGTGATACGCTAGGGATACAACCACCAAAGGGTCACTGGGCCATGAGATGCTGAATTTGACCTGTGTAGACCAATATAGAGGCTTAATTTGAGTTAGTATTGCTTCCACCCATTTGGAAAAGTAATCCGTAGGAGTCAAAATCCACTTAAGTTGACCACTAGATGTTGGATGAATTTCTCCTATAAAGTACAATCCCCATTTCCTAAATGGTGCTTCAACAAAGATAGGAGCTAAAGGTAAAGGAACCATTTTTTGTTTCTTAGCAAACAATTGACATTGTTTGAAAATTTTGACTACTTTATGGACATCTGAAAATAATTTAGGTCAATAAAATTTAGCCTTCAGAATTCTATGAGTTGTTTCTTTCAAGCTATAATGTCCTCCACAAACACTACCATGGATTTCATCCATAACTTTTGGGACTTCCTCTTATATAAAAAAACAACAATACTCCAAGAAGATCCTTCTAATAAATACTCTTGTTTGGAATAATAAATTTCAAATCTTGCAGTCTTAATGCTTTGTATTTAGCTATATTTAATTTTTGTGGACATTCAAGAAACAACAAGTAATGAATGATATTTTTATACCATTCTGAGCATAGATATTTTTATGCAGTCTTGTTGTTTATCTTTCTAGTATTCTATTTTTTTGCTTCTGCATTAAGTTGAAAATCATCAGACAATAAATTAATCCCCAGGGCTTTGCAATTTTCTTTAGGTAAAATATTTTATGAGCCTTTTCCTTTTATCAAATTTGTTGGCTTGATATCTATATCATATTCCTCTATTCTTGCTATCCACCTTCCTTGTTTTCCTTTACTATCTCCTTGAGTTAAAATGTCCTTAACTATAGTTGTTGGTACATAGACTATCATTATGGACAAAAATATATAAGTTTTAAATGCTTTTAAAGGCTTTAATAGTGCATAAGCCTCTTTTTCTAATATGTCATACTTCAACTTAGCATCTCTTGGTACTTTTATGAAAATGGCCATAGGCTACTATTTACCATCTGCGTTCTTCTATAGTAAAACTATTGCAATAGTTGTTGGTGATGCAAAAGAAAATATGAGAAAAGGTTTTTCATAATTAGGAATAATAAAAACTAGAGCTTCCCCAAAATAATTCTTTATTTTGGAACATGATTATCTAGCTTTAGAGGTTTGTTTAACTTCTCTATCTTTCTTCAGTATATCTATAATTTCTTTCACAATTTCAGCATAGTTGGGGACAAACCTCCTTAAAAACTTAATCCTGCCTAAAAAGGTTTGAATTTTCTTTTTGTTTCTTGGTAAATAAATATTACAAATAGCTTCAACCCGTTTTGGATCAATCTTCACCCACTCTTTCTGAAAATATATGACTAAAAAATTTACCTTCTTGTAAAGTGAACTGTGACTTCTTGGGATTTAAGGAGAGGCCAACCTTCCTCTACTTATCAAAAGTTTGCTGAAAATGATCCAGATGTGTGATGCAGGAAAGTGTTCCCTTCGCGGACAGAGGCAAACCCTCTAGCCCTAGAGTGGGTCTAGTCACAAACAAGGATAGATCAACAATAGCTTTCCTTAAATAGTTAAAGTTGGAGGCCTACCTCAACTGGTGGTCTATGGAGTTTTGTTGCACTCCTCCAGCTTCCGCTTCCTACTCCTTAATGAGTGATCAACCTAAAACAAAGCAAAGGAAATACAACAAAGCACGTAACAGGAAACAACAATGAACTATTTACTCAAAAAGTTAAGAAGTCATGAGCTATCAAGTATATTTCATACAAGACATAGGAAAACATCATTGATTGCATTAACAATGGAATAAGAGTTAGCTTACAACCAAAGTCTTGACGTCACAAGCCTTCTCAGAAGGGTCTAGCCAGCATGTTGTTCAAGCATTCACTCTTTGGAGATGGATCTCCCAACATACAAGAGCTCTCTTACTCATTCACAAGTTTAACATGGAATCAAGGGCACTCCACAACCTTCCCCAAACTAGCAACACTCTCACACTTATCACACTCACACCAGCTATCTATCAAAGCACTAACAACACTGTACAAACCAAGATTTCTCCAACTACCAACTAGCTGATCATATCAAAGGTGAGTGTTTAAATAAGTGAAGGAGCCTCCATGAAAGGTGGAAGGGAGAGCTTATCATCAAGGAAGGTAGCACAATTGACAGAACTGCCACACCAGGGAAGGAAGGGTGACATAAACTAGGCCAACAACTAGGTTTGGAGTCATCTAGAAGGCCGACTGTTGGAACAAATTTGCCCAATATGGATCATTGCAGGCACAAAATTGAGCTTCAGCGCTGACATCGCTAGTGATCAGTGTAGCCAGTTAGATCATTGTGGAAGTGACCACATAGCCCCATTTTGGTGCATAAAATCGGGCCATCGCGGGAATCAAATGTACTTCCACGCTGGCAGCGCGGTCAGGCTATTCATGAGTGCTTTTCAGCGCGTTTATTAAGCCCATAGCCATGATGAGGCAGATAACTTAGGAAAAGTGGGTCAATTGGCAGCATAGGAGAGCTTTTTTCCATCATGAACATGTTTGACTTAGACACATGACACAGTGGAAAGACCGGGAGTGAAGGTGGTGGTAAATTACTGTTTAACAGATGCCCCCTAAAGTATGAAGCCCGAGAGAGTGGGAGGGGTGAAATGTTTTACAGAACAACTGAGCTGGAACACCATCTGGAAGAACCTGTAGGCGCAAGCACAATATCTCTGATAGTGAAGTACATGTGGTCTAGGCATGGATGCAGCCATCCAAAAGACATATAAACAAGGTCTGTGGTATGGATGCAACCATCCAGCTAATGATACCATAATAATGATAAAGGTATGGTCGCAACCATCCATGAGGACTCAAGTATGGTCGCAGCCATCCATCAATGAGTCATGTATTCACAAACCAATCCACGCAGCCCGAACATGTGTAATCTAAGTTCGAGGTCTTGAACCCATCTGATCATAGTACAAATTCTAAGCAAATAGATGTGTTGAGGTCGAGCATGATAGAAAGTCGCTTGATTACCGGTCAATGATGAAAACTATTAACAAGCGCGAGAGAAACCACCTATAATGCCAATGGTTCTCAAGGTACTAGCTAGCACAATCCACAGAGTGTGAAAAGGGAGCTAAAGTTGAACACCCGTGGAATCACCCAATTGATGACCAATATGAAAGTCGACCGTCAGGTGCGAAGAACTTGCCATTGAGGCATGCAAGCTCTAAGGTACCAAAGGGGATCTCTAGATCAATCTCCTGGATAATGAGCTGATGTCGACAGGAGACGACCTGTCGCAGGAGGGCCATAATGTTTCCCCCATCAACAACACGAGATAAGGAGCAAGTGGTAGATGGCGAAATAGAGTATCAAAGAAGGAGACAGAGGTGTAAACTGCAAAAGGATTATACTCTTGAACATGTTGGAAACACGACTCCAGAGGGTGGCAACATTTAGGCACCAGGGGATCAGAGGCTTGATGACTGTTGTGGAGGTAAATCCCCTCTGCAGACAGAGGCTATCCCTACTAACCCAAATGGGGTCTAGCAACAATCAAACAACGCTAACACGCAGGTTCCTAATTGAAAATTAAAGACCGATGATGAAGGCCTACCTGGATTCCAACGCTAGTACTTGTAGAAGAGTTGTCGCTCCCGTTCCTTTGCTCCAGCTGGTCATGATCCTCACGATCCTCGTGAATGGACACCTGCACATGAAAAGAACAACACAAATACAAGCATAAAATCCAATAGATGCAACTATATATCAGTCAGAAAGGATATAACTCAATCATCATTATAAAAGACAATAAGAGTGGAACCATAATGATAGTCATCTACTATTGATAAACAAAGAAGAATACAACCATAGTTTTGACGTCAAATCCTCCTTTGGTTGGGTGATCAGCAGCACATGCCTTGCGAAGCTTGTAGGGAATGGGGAACAAGCCTCTCTCTCCTTGGTTACTTGGACAAGAATCTCCTCACTTTAGATTTAGCCTTATAGGAATGAAGAAGGCTTCTTGTAGCATGAGCTTAGCAATTCTCAGACTTTGGGACTTAGAATTTGGAACTAGAACTTTTGAACTAGCTTGTCAAAGGCAAAAGAACAAGCTTTTATAGATAGAGGAGAAGGAGTGAGGATTTTCCACAATATTCATGGGGTTGGCTTTATCACTAAGAAGCTTCCATGAGAAGGTGGCAAATAGCTTCCCTTCTATGGAGATTCGAAGCCAAACTGAACCAACTCAAGATGGAATCAGTTCATGAATGGGTTAGGAAGAACCTTCGTAAGTTTGTTTGTTAAAAAATTTACCCAAATGGGCTAGCGCGAGTGCGACTCTGAGACAGAGCGCCAACTGGCATGCCCTCTTTGCAGGATTTCCCCTATTGGCGCGAGTGATACATAGTGAAACCAAGCCAATGGAAAAAGGGTTATTTTTAGTGGGTATTTTGCAGAAGGTGTCTTCAGGGCATATGAAGTTCATGTCTAGGGGAATACAATGCATGTGTTTCCAGGTCATGTCACTTCTCACAGGTCCCAGAACGAGTCCTCCAAGGTTCGGGAGAAGGGGTAACAGGGACGGTGACAAATTACTATGTAACAGATGCCCCCTAAAGCATTATGCTCGATAGAGAGAGAGGGGTGAAATGCTTTATAAGAACATGGCCAACTGAAAAACACTGCTGTTGAAGAACCTGCATGAAGAAGTACAACTGATATCTCAAATACATGATGTATGTGGTATGGGTGTAGCCATCCATAGCAGAGCATATAAAAATCTGGATCTAAGGTATGGACGCAACCATCCAGTGAGGATCGATAAATAGACTCAGGCATGGTCGCAACCATCCAGTGAATGAGTCATGTAATGATCATAATAATCCACAAAATCGCAACCTGGATCTTCAACAGACAAAATCCAGGGTCTTGCGCTCCATCTCGACCCGAAAAAAGTACAAGTTCAAGCATGCGAATTTGGGAGTCAAAATCGAACATGCAAGAACATTTCCTGATTACCAGTCAATGATGAAAACTGTTAACAGACGCGAGAGGTACCACCAATAATGACAATGGTCCTCAAGGTACTATAGGTACAATCTACGATATGCGAATTAGTGAGCTGGCATTGAACACCCGTAGAATCATTCGATCGGTGGCCAATGATGAAAACCTCGCGTCGAACATGAAGAACCTGCCATTGAGGCATGCAGGCTCCAAGGCACCTGAAGGGAGTCTCTGGGTCAACTTCCTAGATAATGAGCTGAAGTCGACACGAAGTGACCTTAATCGAAGGTGGGCCATAATGTTTCCCACATCATTGACACGAGACAGAGAAGGATAAGATGTTTGTGAATCAGGATTATGTGAGGTATCAGAGGGAGGTTGAGTATTCTGTAGAGGTCAACTTCTCTTGAACATATTGGCAGCATGACAGTGGACTTGGTAGTATTTGACATCAAATGATCAGGGGTCATGGTGATAGGGCAATGAGCAGATGAGAGGTCAAACAGGATAACCCAAACCCACAGAGGCAAGTGTAAAAACAAGATGAGATGTCCCCACCCAGATATAAATGAAGACAAGTTCCATGTTCAAGACCGACATACTGCTGACATGAAAATAATTGCGGTTCCATTTTCCCCACCATTTTTGGTGAGTAACCCAGTTATTTTTTGACGACAAGCTTGATGGGGATATCATATGCTTGAAAGGCGTCATTTCGACAGAATCCGATGTCATTAAGTTTTAACGAGTCTGACAAAGGAAGAAGTCGACATCTTTTCATGTTTAGAGAGTTTGAAAAGACGACGGAAAGCTAAAATCTAGGGGTGTCCTTTTTCGTAAAGTTGTGTCTCTCGAGCCCGAAAAAGTATAAAACAATGCTTGAAAGAACCACACGATCATTATGATCGAGGAGTACTTTTCATAAGTAGTGATTTCGACCTGAAAAAGTAAAAAAGTGATCAAAACCATGTCACTTTGTAACCGTTAACGAACCTGAAACGACAAGGGTCCGACGATATTTTCGCCTTTACACAGTCGGAAAAGGGTTTAAAGACGACCACCTCTCATTTACATTTAACGAGTCGAGAGGAATAACTCGACGTTCTTTTCACGTTTATCGAGTTAGAAAAGAGCAGAAAGATGACTTCAAATTGACTTTTTCGTGTGTTTATCGAGTCCAAAAAAGTATAAAATACAACTCGTTTCATCGCCTAAGTTGCATAAACACCTGTCGCTGCACAAAAACCAGTGTAAAACCCATTTTCAACACAAATATACATTAAAATATTCATAAAAAGACTTTTTAAAACCTATTGAGGGTCAAAAAGCTATAAAAAGGTGAAAATGGTAAAAACAAGAATTACTTTTCACTTTTACCTTATTGAGAGTGACATTAGTGTTTTTGGTGTGCGATCTTCAGGCGACGATTATGACAAATCCAGGTGACCATTTCGAGCACCGTCAGTTCCAGGTAAGAGGCCTCCTCTCCTACTCCATTTTTGTCCATTTTAAATTTGCTTTAGTTTGTTTTATCATCCTCTGTGGAGGGGATTTCAAAAATAAGGGTTGCGCCCATTGGCGCGGGTTTCGGGCATGGACCTGCACCAATGGGACAATTTTCTACAAAGGCTCGCGCCCATGGGTGCGACTGTTTTAGAAACAATCGCGCCAATGGCCAAGTGCACCCATTTCTCAAAATTTAACAATTCTAAAGCTATTTCACTGCATTTTTTAATTTCCCAAGGATCTAATTTGATGTTTTGACCTTGTGATTGCAGGAAAACACGCAAAATGGTACTCCAATGGAAGGAAAGAGAACATGACCAAGTAGACACATTGGCCTTACCAGATGAAGACTGCATGGAAGCTCTTAGAGCTTACGGGCTCAAGAAATACTTTCTCCTGTCCTGTCTACGAGCTTAGCCAGAGCTCTTGTGATATTTGATTAACTTGTGGGATGAACATGATCCGGTGTTCCGCATACGGGACTAAGTACTGGAATTGGACGTATCTGACGTCTATTTCATCACTGGACTATCGCATAGAGGGCTGATGCCCCTATTGACAGGTAGTAGGCCAACCAAGGAGAAGATGGAGAAGGTGTGTTACACAGTAATTTGTCACTGTTTGTCACCATCCCTGTTAGCCCTCTCCTGCACCTTGGAGGACTCATTCCGGGACTTGTGAGAAGTGACAAGACTTGAAACCACTTGCATCATTTCCATCTGAACATAAGCTTCACATGCCCTGAAGACATCTCTTGCAGCTTGCCCATAAAAATAGCCCTTTTTACATTAGCGCGGGTTCACTGTGTTCTTCCCATGCCAATGGGGAAAATCCTTCAAAGAGGGCACGCTATTAGCGCTCTGTCCCAGAGTCGCAATCACGCAAACCTTTTTGGGCAAAGTTTTTAACAAATCAACCTTCGAAAGTTCTCTCCAACTCATTCACCAACTGGATCTATGTTAAGTGAGGATGATTTGGCTTCGAATCTCCTTGAATGGGAAGTAGTTTGCCACCCTTCCATGGAAGTTTCCAAGTGATGAAGCCAAATCCATGATTGTTGTGATTGATCTTATACCTTCCTTTTCATCTATAAAAGCTTGTCTCCATGCCTTGAGCAAGCTAGTGGTAGTGGTAGTGGTAATAGAACTGGTGCTGAAAGGAAGATATCAAGAGATTAGAGTTGCAAGAGCCTTCTTTGTGTCCATAAGGCTTAACCTAAGTGAGGAGATCTTGTCACCAAAGAGAGAGAGGCTTGTCCCTCATCCCTTCAAGTTTTGCAAGACTTGTGTAGCTGAGCACCCAGCCAAAGGAGGACTTGACGTTAGGATGCTGGTTGTATTCTCCTTTGTTGATCATTAATAATAGATGACTATCATTATGGTTCCATTCTCATTGTTGTAATGATTAATGTTGAATTATGTCCTTCCTGACTGATGTATAATTGCATATATTAGATTTCACGCTTGTGTTTGTGTTGTTCTCTTTGTGTGCAGGTGTCCATTCACGGAGATAGTGGAGGACTGTGACTGGCCAGGGAAAAGGAGCGTGGGCGACGTCACTTCTACGAACAAAAACGTTGGAATCCAAGTAGGTCTTCATCACCTACCTTTTATTTGCAATTAGGGACTTGCATGATAGCATTGTTTGATCGTTGCTAGACCCGTTCTGGGCTAGTAGGGATCGCCTCTATCCGTAGAGGGAATTTACCTCTCCAACAATTTGGCGACTCCGCTAGGGCGTTTAGCTTGTTGTTCGATTTGTAAACTTTAGACGAGGTCTGAAGCACGGCCATATAGCCTTCGAAATGCTATTGCTTTGCATTAGTGAAGTAGATCAAAGCCGCTTCAGTTGATCTCCGGTTTGGTTTACGGACTGAACAATTTGGAGTTTGTCTTGCCTCTTTGGTTTTCTCTTATTTGCTTGCTTGGATAGCTTTTTGGATTGAATTTCTTGCTGCCTCTTGCTTCCTGGCTTGCCTAGATACTGTAAACCAAGCCTTGGACTGCTTATTTTTCTTTTTGAATTGGTAAACTTTAATAGCGCGGTTTTTTCTTTGACAGTCCCACTAGTGGTCCTTGTTGCTAACTGACAACCCGCGCCAATCCCTATATAGCATGAGTTACAGCCTGACAGTCGCGCCAGGCCTCTTAGCTTTTTAAGTTCGCTTGTTTGCCTGCCTTCTGAGCTTGGATTTGTATCTTGCCACATCTTTTTCAATTGTTGGAGTGTGTTTGATCCTTGTCTGACTGGTTCTTAACCTCCATCCTTCGGGTGTTTTCTTCTTTCTACCGATTTCACACCTTAGCCCTAGGGCATATAGTGGCCGTGTGTGTCGAGCCTTCCGTAAGAGTTTTGGGTTTTTTGATTGTCCAGTCAACTTTGTGATTGATTTTTGCACTTGTTCAGTGATTGTTGAAGTGTTTTTGGTTGATTTTCGAGTGACTTTCTTCTTTCTTGCTTGGATTTCATTTTAGCCTTGTTTGAGCTTAGATCACATAGCTCATACAAGCCTTTGTTTTTCTTTTGGTTTGAAGAACTGTTTTGGTGTCTTGGGATTTCATTGTGTTTTCATTGAGTGAATTTGTCTCTTTTACTCAGTGTTATTGTCTTTCAAAATTCATTCTAGTGCATTGTGCCTTTGAAAAAGAAAATCTCTTTTGCTTTGAAACGGTTAATGAAAGTTAGGACTTTTCATTTTGATTAGTGAATTAGTGATCTTAAAGAAAAGTTTATTGATTTGCATTAGCTGCATTAGGGAAACTCTTTGTTGTTTGTGATCATTTCGTTTGCATGAAATCTCTCTAACTCTCTTGTAATTAGCATTCATCGAATGGAATGACATCTTTTGGCATATAGATTGCATTTAGGGAATTTTGAGAGATTACATACGGTAGGACCTGAAACCGAAACTTAATTGAAGATCAACCATAAAATGAACTGAATAAACTTAACAACGCATTGGAACTTAACACTCACATTCTAGAGGTCTA
>APFE031703770.1:0-14100 GCA_000404065.3 Pinus taeda | reverse complement strand
TTCATCTATAAAAGCTTGTCTCCATGCCTTGAGCAAGCTAGTGGTAGTGGTAGTGGTAATAGAACTGGTGCTGAAAGGAAGATATCAAGAGATTAGAGTTGCAAGAGCCTTCTTTGTGTCCATAAGGCTTAACCTAAGTGAGGAGATCTTGTCACCAAAGAGAGAGAGGCTTGTCCCTCATCCCTTCAAGTTTTGCAAGACTTGTGTAGCTGAGCACCTAGCTAAAGGAGGACTTGACGTCAGGACGCTGGTTGTATTCTCCTTTGTTGATCATTAATAATAGATGACTATCATTATGGTTCCATTCTCATTGTTGTAATGATTAATGTTGAATTATGTCCTTCCTGATTGATGTATAATTGCATATATTAGATTTCACGCTTGTGTTTGTGTTGTTCTCTTTGTATGCAGGTGTCCATTCACGGAGATAGTGGAGGACTGTGACCAGCCAAGGCAAAGGAGCGTGGGCAACGTCTCTTCTACGAACAAAAGCGTTGGAATCCAAGTAGGTCTTCATCACCTACCTTTTATTTGCAATTAGGGACTTGCGTGATAGCATTATTTGATTGTTGCTAGACCCGTTCTGGGCTAGTAGGGATCGCCTCTATTCGTAGAGGGGATTTACCTCTCCAACAAGGTGAGGGCTCGAGTCTGCCCAAAGGCAAAATATGGGTCTGGCAGCTCAAAAGTGGATATCCCCACTGTTCAGGACCTAATACTCAGAGCTCTATTGTTCACCATCACACGAGCTATGGGGGCACAGGCACCCCATGAAGCCACAAAGAATCACCTGATACTGGCGACAGAATGTCTCAACCTGACGATCTTCAATCGGGTGGTAGTAGTGACAACCAATATGAAGAGGCAGCTTACAAAGGCTAAGCGTGGCAAGCTGCAGCAGTTTGGGTACGGTCCATTCTGGTGATGTTCTTCTTGGAACATGTGCCAATCTTCCAGGGCCAAGGGGCCTTTGTTCCTGATCCGGCACCTCGAGAGCCGAGGATGGCTTGTTGGGCGGGACTGATGCCAAGAGGGGGGGAGGCCAACAGATTTCATAGAGGCCTGAGGTTTTTCGGTGGCTTTGCTGCCAACTGATCGTGGTGGAGGACTGGCCATATGCAGGGACAGAATTCACCAGTGACTGTGACTTCCCACTACCAGAGGGAGAGGACTGGGATGAGGAGATAGGTATGACCTCATTTTTTTTTGTGTTTTTATAATTTTTTTTTGTTAATACATGCTTGTTCTAATAACATTTATATGCATATGCAGATGTTGGCCTAGAGCGCCCAGCTGGCATGTCTCCCATTGCGAGGAGACACCAAGCTGCAGCGGATCCTCAGGAGGAGGGTGGTGACAGAGGAGAGCTCATCCAGAACCTTGAGGGGATCACTTGAGGAATCCCAGATTATGCTCGGCTAGCGGATATCCCGCTAGCGTACCAGAGGCACACCGTGGGGGTGCCAAATCACATCCACCAACTCCTGAGACATTTAGTGCGAGCAGTGACGTGCTACCATGAGCACCATAGGGATTAGAGATCTAGGCTTTATTTCCATGCATATTTTTTGAGAGACATGTTGTCTCTGGATGTAGTAAGACAAACATGTATTATTTTTTGATGATGCACGCGGTGCAAACATTTGGACATATATATATATATATATATACATATGCTTTATGGTTTATTGTGTTTTATGCTTCTTATGCTATTTTGAATCACATTGTTATGCAAATGCCTGTCCAATACATAATTAGCTAATGCATCGGTTAACGTATTAAATCGTCTTGGAATATGTTGATAAGTAATGAAATCAAAATCCCTTTCTAACAACTTAACACGTAAATACAACCTTAAAATATGATGGTCTCTGACGGATTAATGCCCATTGAGCTGGTGGACGAAAAGATGAGAGTCCAAGTTCACAACCAATATTCGAATACTGAGGTTAATTGCCTCAGCTAGCAACTCAATCACAACAGTATACTCAGCAACATTGTTCGTGGTACAACCTAGACAAACCCCTTGAAGGTCTACTAACTCACCATGAGGATTGTAGATCACCCATGCCGTAGAGGACAAGTTGCGTGTACTGCGGGAGGCACCATCAGTGAAACCAACGTAAGGCGAACCAGACATCTGTCCAAGAAGCAAAGAGGACACAATAAGCGGCAATCACACCGACACACCAAAACAATATCATGAAAACATGCACACACAACACACTCGCTAAAGCACACGTATGTACAAAAAATAGAGTGCACCCATGATACTTGTTCAAGTCAAGCCCATTTCAGGACTTACCCTATTGCACTGCTGTGTGACCAGCCTAGATAGCGTAGGCGTCGTCTCAGCCCGTTTTGTAAAATGATCAATAGCACCAATGATCTGCCCATGCCCCCTGGCCGAGCGAGGGTTACAAGCTAGATGATCAATTCCCCCTTTTGCAAAGGGGTTGAGGGTATCAACAATGTGCAATGGGTTACTAGGACGAGCGGAAATCAAACCGATCGAAGCAAGGTTCGGAGGTGGGAGCGAAAAGATACCCATGAGGGTAGGATCTTTAAAGAGTCCAGCTCCCACACTCTCTAAGGGAATGGAGGTATGCTCCACAAAAGGCACATTGCCTTTGGAAGAAGAAGCGAAGAAGGAGAGCTGGTATACCATGACAATTTTCCCCTGACGAGGGAAACGAATGACATGAAAGAGGGATGAAGCCACGGCATGCATGGAATATGTCCAACTCTGGCCCAAAAGCAGGTTGTAAGTAAGATTAGCATTGACAACTTCAACTTCCACTTCAATAGTCTTCCCTTCCAAAGTAATTGGTAATCATTGGAGGATACCGTAAGGGCGAGATTCTCTCCCGTCAAAGGCTTCCAGTGTCGTTGGAGACTAACTCAAAGTCGGAGACCCAATGGCCTTCCAACAAGCAACAGACATAGTGCAAGTTGAGGTGCCTTCATCAATCACCGTATGATGAATCATTTTCGAATTGATGATGACCTGAATGAGGAAGGCAATCTGGTGAGGTAGTCTCAGTACATGGCTCTCGAGATCAGATGTGATCAAATCCGAGTTGGCCGGGTCAATGCCACCGATGGCTGATAGCAAGGACTTCCTCTTGAGGGGCAGCTCTGGAGAACTTCTAAAGTGGACATAGCTAACGGAGCCTAAGCTAAGTCCTCAATGATGTTATAGTGCTGGGCAGCACGAGCATTAGGGTTGTAAGATGATCTCTGGAGTACACCTTTAGGAGGGGGTCGAATAGGCGTCTTAGTGCTAGGTCTCTCGATATGGAGCAGACCAGAACTAGACGGAGGAGCACTTGAGGGGACCTCAGGCTCCTTCCCAGCAGATGACAGATATTCCTTTGCTCGAGTCGTAATATGAACGGGAATTGTTCCAACCATGAACACTTGGGAACCAAAGGGAGAAGAAGACCAGGATGGGTCAGCCACCATTTGCGTTTGTTGTGAGGGGAAAGGTTCTTTCAGAATCGCAGGAGTCCCAGGAGCACCTTTCAATAAATGACTAACTTCGAATCGCCTTGGGCAGTCTTTGGTATAGTGATCCTTATCACAGATAAGACAAGGATACTTCGGTTTACGTTTGGCTCCTTCCGCGGGTGGGGATTTAGGGGAGTCCTGTTTGGGTTGATCAGATTTATTCTTCACTTTCCCCTTCTTTGATTCAAAAAATCCTAGACAAACAAACAAGAAAAGACCCTACTCAAAACTAACGCAAACAAGATCTAACAGGGTAAGTGTGAGCGTTGTCGAATAAATTTTAACACAAGGACATAACTTGACCTTTTCATCTTTAAAGAGTCGAGAAAAGGACAAAAAGATGACTCTAGTCACCTTCGAATGTTTAGTGAGCCCGAAGTGACAAATGCTCAAGTGAGCCTTTTCTTTTAGGGAGTCTGAAAAGGATCAAAAAGTGACTACTCTGGAGAACTAGGCAAAAGGTTTACCGAACAATCCATAAAACTGCATATACACCTTGGCAATCATATGAAAACCAAGGACTTTCCGTACGACAGTCAATCTTCCCGAATGTTGTGTTTGGTGCGTTACAGGTCGTAAGGCGGCAGACACGGCTTCCTGTGGATAAAGAATGATAATCTAGTGGGGTCTCTCCATATACTCGACAGTACGTGGGAGCACAAGTCCGTACTAGACCACAATTGAGTCACAAAAGGAGGAATTACCCAACCTTGGTGGAAACAAAAGTGACTAGGTTTAACGACGCCGGAGCATGTCTCTAGCCTAGACCTCTAAAAAGTGAGCATTATGTTCCAATGCATTGTCAGATTTATTCAGTTCATTTTAAATTTGATCTTGTATTAGGTTTCAGTTTTCACACCTTACCGTATGTAATCTCTCAAAATTCCCTAACTGCAAACTATATGCCAAAATATGTCATTTCATTCGATGAATGCTAGTTACGAGAGGGTTTGAGAGCTTTCACGCAAATGAAATGATCACAAAACAACAAAGAACTTCCCTAATGGAGCTAATGGAAATTAAAAAACTTTTCTTTAAGATCACTAATCACTAATCAAAATGAAAAGTTCTAATTCTCATTAACTAATACAAAGAAAAAGAGATTTTTTCATTTTGTCGATGGAAAAATGAACTAAACAACTTTGAGAAATGATAACAAACAAATTCTATTCAATACAAGCACATTTAGTTCCCTAAATCACAAAGCAAACCTCCAAAGAACGAGAAAAATCCCAAAGACGCCAATGAGCCATGTAATCTAGGCTCAAAGTGAGACGAAGCGGAATTCAAGTGAAGACAAAGCAAGTCACCTAAATAACGCAATAAAATGATTTACAACCACCAAACAAGTGCAAGGGAGCAAACAAAGAGTCGACTGGACCACTAGAAGATCAAAACACCTGAGGAAGGCTCGACACACAAGGCCACTAGATGCCCTAGGGCTAGAAATGTGAAATCGATGGAAAAAAGCAAACACCCAAAGGGTAACGATCCTAGCCAGTCATATAACACTCCAACACACTCAAGTAGTCTAAAAAAGGTACCCAGAACAAAAACCAAGCTCAGAGGGCTCACAACCAAGCAAACTTCAAAAGTTCCTAGGCCTGGCGCGACTGTCAGGCTGCAACTACCGCCTTTCAGGGATTGGTGTGGGTTGTCAATGTGAAACTAGCGCCAACTGGCATGATTGTAATGCTATATAAGAGCGCCAGCCGAGTTTGCTATGGAAAAATAATAAAAAAATGAACCAAAGCTAAGTCAACAGTACCCAGGTACACCCAGGGGCAAGAAGCAACACAGGGACTCAACCCAAAAAGCTAATCAAGCAGGATAAACCAAGAAACAACCAAGAAACAAGGCAAGTTCCAAGCGGTTCAATTTGTAAACCAAACTGGAGATGGACTGAAATGACGTTGATCTACTTTGCTAATGCGGAGCAATAGCGTTTCGAAGGCTATCTGGCCGTACTTCAGGCTCCGTCTAAAGTTTACAAATAAAACAACAAGACAAAAGCCAACTCCCCAGTGGAGTCGCCAAATTGTTGTGGAGGTAAATCCCCTCTCTGGACAAAGGCGATCCCTACTAGCCCAAATGGGGTCTAGCAACAATCAAACAACGCTAACACGCAGGTTCTTAATTGCAAATTAAAGACCGATGATGAAGGCCTACCTGGATTCCAACGCTAGTACTTGTAGAAGAGTCGTCGCTCTTGTTCCTTTGCTCTGGCTGGTCACGATCCTCACGATCCTCGTGAATGGACACCTGCACATGCAAAGAACAACACAAATACAAGCATGAAATCCAATAGATGCAACTATATATCAGTCAGAAAGGATATAACTCAATCATCATTATAAAAGACAATAAGAGTGGAACCATAATGATAGTCGTTTATTATTGATAAACAAAGAAGAATACAACCATAGTTTTGACGTCAAATCCTCCTTTGGTTGGGTGATCAGCAGCACATGCCTTGCAAAGCTTGTAGGGAATGGGGAATAAGCCTCTCTCTCCTTGGTTACTTGGACAAGAATCTCCTCACTTTAGATTTAGCCTTATGGGAATGAAGAAGGCTTCTTGTAGCATGAGCTTAGCAATTCTCAGACTTTGGGACTTAGAATTTGGAACTAGAACTTTTTAACTAGCTTGTCAAAGGAAAAAGGACAAGCTTTTATAGATAGATGAGAAGGAGTTAGGATTTTCCACAATATTCATGGGATTGGATTTATCACTAAGAAGCTTCCATGAGAAGGTGGCAAACAACTTCCCTTCTATGGAGATTCGAAGCCAAACTGAACCAACTCAAGATGGAATCAGTTCATGAATGGGTTAGGAAGAACCTTCGTAAGTTTGTTTGTTAAAAACTTTACCCAACTGGGCTGGCGCGAGTGCGACTCTGAGACAGAGCGCCAGCTGGCGCGCCCTCTCTGGAGGATTTCCCCTATTGGCGTGAGTGATACATAGTGAAACCGCGCCAATTGAAAAAGGGCTATTTTTATGGGTATTTTGTAGAAGGTGTCTTCAGGGCATATGAAGTTCATGTCTAGGGGCATACAATGCAAGTGTTTCCAGGTCATGTCACTACTCGTAGGTCCCAGAACGAGTCCTCCAAGGTGTGGGAGAAGGGGTAATAGGGACGGTGACAAATTATTGTGTAACAATGACAACAACGTGAATCAGATGAAATGAGGCTAAATGACAACCCAACCCGCAGAAGGCGAAATGACGATGTATGGATATTCCAACCCAACAAGAAGCAAAAGTGTCGATGTTCAAGAGTGACTCACTGCCATAGATAATCAATGGTAAACCTGCTGTTGAATCCAACCTAGTAAAGTTTAATGAGCCCTAGGGAGGAGAAGCTCAAGTCTCGTCATCGTGATGAGTCCAATGTCGTCAGGGTTTAACGAGTCCGACATAGGTAAAAATAGGAGTCTTTTTCATGTTTAGAGAGTTTGGAAAAGACACAGAAAAGAAAACTCTGGGGGGAGTCCATTTTCGTAGATTTGTGTCTCTCGAGTCCAAAAAAGTATAAAACGATACTCGAAAGAACCGCCCAACCATTACGATCGAGGAGTACTTTTCATGATTAGTGACTTCGACGTAAAAAAGTAGAAAAACGACTGAAATCGCGTCGTTTCATAACCAATAACGAGCTTGAAACGTGAAAGGCCCGACAATCTTTTCGTTTTTAGACGGTCGGAAAAGAGCTTAAAAGCGACCGCCTCTTATTTACTTTTATCGAGTCAAGAGGAACAACTCGGCCATCTTTTCATTTTTCAAGTTGAAAAAGAGCTTAAAGATGACTTCATGGATCAAGTTTACACGAAACTCCACTACGTGTAGCTCTACACAAAACACATCACACGTAAACCCATTCGATATAAAATGAACAATATACGTAAAAACATAGTTGAAAAACCAAATTTTAACTTAACCATGTGATAAAAAATGAGAAAAAACCCACATTTATAAAATATAATTTTTTAATTTCCGAAAATTACTATAAAAAGGGGTTAATCCATCCATTTTTACCATTGTTACTGTTCATTCCACTGTGGAGCATTTTGGAGCACCAAAGTTGGCGAGCTAATCTCGGCCCTGTTCATCCATCGTTCACCCCGAAACTCCATCTAGGTAGATAAACTTCATCCTGCGCTTCAATTCAATACCTTTTTCATGCATTTGAACGGTAAATGTGTTATTTAAGGTGGAATTTTTGGACCGGGCTCCACCGTCAGTCATCACGGATATACCCCTCGGGTCTGCGATGATCGAAAAATTCACACATAACGCGCTCTGATCATCACGGAAAAGTGATGTGCTTCTGCGATGACCGCAAAAAAATAGAATAGCAACCTCATGTCATTGTGTCTATTTTAAAAACAGACGCGATGACGACATGAAATTACATTTTTATGCAAATTACGCGTTGATTTTTTGCAAAAGAAGTGCTAATTCATTTTTTTTTTCATCATGCAGGTTATAATGGCATTTGTCTGGAAAGAATGAATGCATGATGACAATGATGTGGAATCTTTCGCCGATGTGGGGTGCCGAAATGCATTACGAGCATGTGGATTGCTCAAATTCTTCCTTACTCCACAGCTTCGGTCACAACCTCATTTACTGGAGCTACTGATCCGGGCCTGGAATCCCACAGATGGGAAATTCATCATTCGAGGCCGGGATATCGAGTTTGATGCTACAAACATATATTTTTTGACTGGGTTGTCCCGTCGTGGTGAGAAGCCCATTCTAGAGGGGCAGCGAACTGGGGGTGATTATCTGGAGATGCTGATGGCTCAAGTGTGCCCACGGGCACGCAAAATGAAAAGCATGAAGGTGGAAATCCCGATAGTGGAGGTCGTAGTCCTTCGTGCTATGTTATTCATGGTGAAATGGGCAGTGAGCTCCCAAGCCGAACACGAGGCTTCAAAGACCTATCTCTGGCTGGCTCTCGAATGTCTCAATGCAACCATGTTTAACTAGGCAGACACAGTGACGACGAATATGAAGAGGCAACTTACCAACTGTCGATGAGGAGAGATGAAGCAGTTTAGTTATGGTTCCATCTTCATCCTGCTCATGCTGGAGCAGGTGCCAGCATCGCAGTTACAGGACATGGATTTGGATTTGCCCAGACCACGTGAGACTAGGGCTACATGGTGGGCACACGTCATGCCACGAGGAGGTGGCGGATGACTAGTGTCGTGGGGGACACTGTTTCGAGAGTGGCTGGAGCGCTAGACAATCTTTGTCGAGGATTGGCCATACGCTGGCATGGCCTTCCGCGGAGATACTGACATGTAGCTACCCGCTGGAGAGCAGTGGGGTTGTTACACAATAATTTATCACCGCTTTCACTTTCGGTCTTCTCACTGTGTCATGTGTCCAAGTCAAACATGCTCATGACAGACAAATGCTCTCCTAAGTTGCCAATTGACCCACTTTTCCAAAGTTTTCTGCCTCATCGCAGGTATTGGTTTAATAAATGTGCTAAAAGGTGCTCATGAATAGACCTACCGCACTGCCAGCGCAGAAGTACACCCGATTCCCATGATGGCCCGTTTTTATGCACCAACACGGGTCCATGTGGTCTCTTCAACGATGATCTGACCAGCTGCACTAATCACTTGCGATGGCAGTGTTGAATCTCAGTTTTGTGCCCACGATCACCCAGATTGAGCGAATTTGTTCCAACAGTCGGCCTTCCAGATGACTCTAGGCCTGGTCGTTGGCCTAGTTTATGTCGCCCTTCCTTTCCTGGTGTGGCAGTTCCGTCAACTGTGCTTCCTTCCTTGATGATAAGCTCTCCTTTCCACCTTTCTTGGAGACTCCTTCTCCTATTTAAACCCTCACCATTGGTATGCATTGCTAGTTCCTGATAGTTGGCTAGTTGAGCAGTGATGTTAGTGTTTTGTGAGTTTGCTAGATAGCTGGTGTGAGTGTGGCAAGTGTGTAATTGTTGATAGCTTGTGGAAGGTTGTGAAGTGCCCTTAATCTTGTGTAAAACTTATGAGTGAGAGAGCTTTTTTATGTTGGGAGATCCATCTTCAAAGAGTGAATGCTTGAAGAACATGCTGGCTGGACCCTTCTGAAAAGGCTTGTGACGTCAAGACTTTGGTTGTAAGCTTACTCTTATTTCATTATTAATACAATCAATGATGTTTTCTATGTCTTGTATGTAATGTACTTGATAGCTCATGACTTCTTGACTTTGTGAGTAAATAGTTCATTATTGTATTCGGTTACATGCTTTCTTGTATTTCCTTTGCTTTGTTTCAGGTTGATCACTCTTTGAGGAGAAGGAAGCGGAAGCTAGAGTAGTGCAATGGAACTCCATCGACCACCGATTGAGGTAGGCCCTCCAACTTGAACTGTTTAAGGAAAGCTATTGTTGATTTGTCCTTGTTTGTGACTAGACCCATTCTAGGGCTAGAGGGCTTTCCTCTGTGCACAGAGGGAACACTTTCCTGCATCACAAATTGGTGACTCCACTGGGGAGTTTATCCTATGTTTTTCTCTTTGCTCTTGTTTTGATTTTGATTTTGGTCTCTCTTGAATTTTGGGGGTTAATTGTCAGTTTTTTGGATCACCTAGATCGATCTGGGAAATCCCTCTATTGTCTGTTAGATTGGTTGGTTTTTGTTTGGGATTTTTTGGCTCGGTTGCCTTTGTTTTTGCATCATCGCAGAAAGAAGCGTAACAGTCATGATGTCATCACCACTTTATAGCTTTGCACCCACGATGATCTTGGGTTTCTAGTTTAATTCCCACGACAACTCTCGAAATCGCATCATCATGGAAAATAGGTGTATTTCCGCAATCATCTCGGGTTTTCAGTGTAAAACTTGCGCTGACATCTCTAGTTGTTTGTCCATCACTAGTGATGGTATCTCAACTTGCGCTGACATCTCTAGTTGTCTGTCCATCACTAGCGATGGTATCTCATTTAGCGATGACATCTCTAGTTGTTAGTGTAACACTTGTGATGATTCTTGTAAAGTTCTTTTTATAACTTTACCTCCTGAATTCATCAATCTTGCTTAGGCCCTATTGTTTCTTGTCTCTCATTAGCTTGTTTTAATTGCTTTTGGTCAGGGTATTGTTTCTTTGATTTCATTGAGTGAGTCATGTTTTTTGACTATATGACCTAACCCTTTAGAAGTTTCATCGAGAAACCATTTTCTTAGGTTACTTGTCTGTTCAAGGTTCATCCACAACCTTCTTATGATTTTCTTGAGACTCTTTCGCTGCTTGTTTTCTTGCTGGTTGATTTTTAGTGTCGATTATTGAACCAATTTTTTATGTTGATTCGATTTCTTCGCTACCAAGCATAGATTACAATTGTTTGGATCGATTAGTTCAAACTTCCTTGTTTGTCTCTTTAAATTAAAATAAAAAATAAAAATCAAAAGTTTGCATTCATTTAGCATACGAAAGTGAAAGTACATTTGCATTACGAATTTTCATGTTTGAGAAATTGGAAAGCGAATTTTACATCTTTCATTAGTAGTATCGATGCATCATGAGATTAGTGTATTGATGCATTGTGTTTCATAGTGTTTGCATTTGCTTTTCTTGGTTCTCTTGGTTTGGGAATGATCTGTCTACCCTCATGTAGGTAGGTGTTCATTGAAGTAAAAGGATATTTCATTCATTCTAGCTGCATCCTAGGATTTGTTGAATACATACGGTAGGGCCTGAAACTGAAACATAATTCAAGATCAACCTTAAAACGAATTGAATAAATCTAACAATGCATTGGAACATAATGCTCATCATTCAGAGGTCTAGGCTAGAGACGTGCTCCGACGTCATTAAACCTAGTCACTATTGTTTTCACTCAAGGTTGGGTGATTCCTCCTTCTGTGTCTCAATAGAGGTCTAGAGGTCTAGTACGGAATTGTGCTCCCATGTACCGTCGCATATATATTGGGAGACCCCACTAGGTTATCATCCTATATCCTTAGGAAGCCATGTCTACCACCTTACAAACTGTAACGCACTGAACACAGCATTTGGGAAGATTGACCGTTGTACGGAAAGTCCTTGGTTTTCATATGACTGCCAAGGTGTATATGCAATTTTACGGGTTGTTTGGTAAACCTTTTGCCTAGTTCTCCAGAGTAGTCACTTTCTTTCCTTTTTGGACTCCCTAGAAGAAAAGGTTCATCTGAGAACTTGTCCTTTCAGGCTCATTAAACCTCAAAAGAGATAGAGTCACCTTTTTGTCCTTTTCTTGACTCTTGAAACATGAAAAGGTCAAGTTTTGTTCCTGCGTCATAAAATTTATTGCCCACGAAATAGTCCTGGTACAAGTTTGAGTTCTTGGTTGTAATAAGAGTGTTTTTCAGGCTCGTTCTCAATGGCAACATTCCCCGAGTCTATCAGCCAAGGTTTTCCCTCGGATGGAAATCCTGGTCCGTTTCCTCCATTCAGAAATGTCGGTGCTCCGTATATGGCAACATTGTCTTTGCCTGGATTAACCATCAGTTTGCCCGTATGGTTGTTTTCAACCTCGGTGGTCTCGAGCATCATGACTCCTATTCCACCGTCTCCTTCGTCTGAACCACAACATGTTGATTCCAAGGTTGAGCCTACGCCTTCTTCCCCTGTTTCTTCCTCCTCCTCTCCTCCTTCGCCTGGTGAAAGTTTCACATCTAGTAACCAGGAGACTAAGAAGAAGAAAGAAGAAGATGAAGAAGAATAAGAAGTCCAATAAATGTGAGGCCACCTATGCAGCTACTTCTCAGTGTGCATCTCAAGTCGGAACACCTTCTGCTCCTCCGCGGAAGGTTAGGTTTCCTTGTAAATTGTGCAAGGGTGACCATCTTCTTCGTGATTCTCCTGGAATTCCTAGAATCTTAGAAGCATGGTCTCGCGATCTAGCCCATCCCTCATCGTCCTCTAAATCTTATGGCACTACTACCCTATAAACTGGAAACGGTAAGAAGAAAAGGAAGATTTGATTCCCATGTAGGCTATGTGAAGGCAACCATTCCCTTCACCTTTGTCTGCTCATGGATAAAGCTTCTGCCATTTTGGAAAGTCTTACAGCTTCTTCACCCCAACTTCCCAATGGTTATCAGAGGCTCTTTTTGGACCCTTCCCCCCATCGACCAAGAGAATGACTTAGATTCTTCTCTTGTTCGTCCTCCTCTTTCCGAACCTGGCTATGCCAAGCCTGCTCCAGATCAACCATTGGTCGGAGAGAGTGTCGACTTGGGTTCACCACCTGTTGATCACCCTGTTCCAGAGGAGCATCATGATTCTACTACTCATGTTCTTCTCGTCTCGTCAGATTCTCCTGAGTATGAGAATGACCCTCCTATCCTCACTGATCAAGAGAGTCCTTCTTCGGTTCCTGTAGAGCAGGGGGGAAATCATATGATACCTCCACTGAGTAGTTCAGTAATTTCCTTCGACTAGAGTCATTTGACTACCTTCCACCTTCCATCCCATGTTCCTTTTACGATTACAGTACATGCCTATGATAAGGAATTACTTGGCACTGTCTTAGATGAGGGTGTGTTGGTTAGTCTCATGCCTTCCAATACTTGGCAAGCTTTGGGCTCCCCACAGCTTGTGCCGGTTGCATAGAATTTGTTAGCGTTTGATGGAGGAACCAGTCAACCATTCGGGCTCCTTCCGAAGTTCCCTGTTACTTTGGGAGGAAAAATCGTCTGTATAGATGTATTGATTGTCCAAGGTGATTTAGATTTCAGTCTTCTCCTTGGTCGTGACTATGTTTATGCCATGGGGGCCCTTGTCTCTTCACTTTTCCGTGTGGTTTGTTTTCCACATGATGGAAGAGTGGTGACTATAGATCAATTATAGTTCTTTAGTCCCCCGGTGCCTCCTACGTAGCTGTCATCCCCTCTCGGTTCTTGCTCGCAAGAAGTACGTTCCTTGCAACAGGTCAATTATGTGGCTACCCGTTCCATCTCTGCCTCTACTGATGATAATGCAGATGGTCTCGTACATCATGTACTACGGGCATTAGAACCTAATCTGTCATTAGTGCCTCATGACATGTATTCCTCCTTGAGTGCATCCCTTCCATCCCGTGAAGACCTCTTGGGAGCCATGTTCTCATATGGCCAATGAACCACAGATAGTTCTGAGGATAGTTTGTTCCTGTGTCAACTGTAGAAATTTTGAATAATTTAACACATATTCAACAGAGATTATCATGATCATGTACTATTGCGGAAAACATACACAATACATAAGCTCCTCTACGTTGATCATCAATATAGCAGCATCAATAACAATAAAACATCAAGAGCATTCACACATTAACACAGTATGTATCCCGGGGGGAAAGCATCTCACTAAAAACCCCAACTATCTGTATATTAATGATTGGGTCATGTAACATTACAAAGTACAATGCTTATCACAAGCAATCCAGTACCAGCTCCACCTGTTACACACAATACAGCTCAGATCTGAATCAATCACTGGCTCAAATCTATTCCGCTGCTTGCCTGCCTCCGCTGCTCAATACCTGCACAAGAACCGGTGATAATTCCAAGGTAGCCACGTCTTTCCTTGGCTAAATCACGTGAGAACAAGCTACAA
>APFE031703767.1:142822-193067 GCA_000404065.3 Pinus taeda | reverse complement strand
TCCCAACCAACTGGTCGACAGTTGGTCTTCATCATCTCGCAGGGTCTACCCCCCTTAGCCGCGGGAGACAGGCTTAAATGGAGGGATCGGGGATCAAAGTGACAGCCCCCGGTCTGAGCGTTGTCGTGTCAATCTGCGCGACAACAAGGATAATTCTCTCGTGATCATGAACTTTCTTGTGTGAGTGTTGGGTATGTTCCCCCTTTTGACATTCCGTATTCATGCCAAGCTTAATAGGGAGAGGCAAATGGTCAAAATCTAGCTCTATAGGGCAACACTCAATACTAAAGTTCAACAACTTGGGCATAGCTCTTTGAGAACATATAACATAGTCTACTATGCTTTGCCCATTGTATGTTTTACAAGTGATACTATTGGACCTCGGCCAATTTTTCATGCCATTACATATAACCATGTCATTTAGGCTACAAAGGCCTAAAATTCTGCTCCAAAGTGAGAAACCTTCCCTTTCTCATCTTGCGATGTCCTCTTCCATGACTGTTCTTCATTCGCTCTTAGCCATAACAGATTGTTATCCTCCCTCTTATCACTGCCCAACTGAATAGATTGATTGTTTGTTGTTCTAGCATTGAAATCACGAATTACAAATATTTCTCCCTTAGTACTAATGTTTGAGATATCTCTTTTTAGTGCTGCATAGGGGTCTTCACTATCTAGGTTCCTTTTTTGTATAGTTTTGCACTTTTTGGAGCAAAATAACAAGCAAACTGCCATAATGTTGCATCTATAGCTGTTATTTTCAGCCATATCAATTATTTATTTGGGTCTTCTTTCTCCAATTTTATAATCTTGGTCCACTTTTCTTTTATTAGGACTGTTATAATAAGTCTCCTTTTATAGGCCTAGAAGGGGCTCTTTTAAGAGATGTCCGTTTGAGATTAGATACTCTCAAGTTTCTTTAAAAACTATTGGTTGAAGGGCTCCATTAGGTAGACGTTAGAGTAGGCATTACTAGGAATTTAAGGATTAAATTTTTTACATTAAATGAGCATTGTAATTGAAGGAAGGAGGATTGTAAGATTTTTACGTGGGATTCACATATTTTAAAATGATGAAGGCCTTATAGATAAATAATTTTTACTTTAAGAATAATATATCCATCTAAATAACCTTTAAGTTAAATATTTATGTTAAAGAATCAATGATTGGCTTAGTGCATGTGGTCTTACCAAGGTTGGGAAGTCAACTATTGGTTTATTGTCTTTGGTTCTTGAAATTATTCAACTTATACACAATGAGATTGTGATGAGAATCACTGTCATATATTCACAACCGTAGGTGAATAAGGTGTCATGTCACTACCCTGTGGGGTTTTAGCCCACAAAACTAGGTCTTTAACTTCAAACTCAATTTTCTCTCAAACCAGAAGGAACCACGGGGCATACCATATATCAATAGAAACATCTTGTCGATGAGAATCTATCTAGAAGGATCCCGACATGAGATTCCATGAATTTCCATGTCAAATTTTCCATCGAAGATTAGGGTAACTCCGGGTGTTGTTTGGGTTGACATCAATGACAACCACCTATAAACACTTGGTTTCATACTAGATCATATTATGTCACAAAATTGGGTAGTGTCTTGAGGGTCTATGTCTAAATGTGTATTTCCCCTTCTAAGGGTTGAATTATTTTGTAATATCTTGATGTAAAAAATATTTTAGTGCATGGTTACTCCTAGTTAGACATCATGGCTAAAATATTTGAAGGTGGAAAAATTTAATTAATCCCCTCTAGTCATTTAATTATTTTTTTTTGCCAAAATTAAATAAAAATCTTAAGCCAAAAAATTAATTAATTTTGAGTCAAAAAAATAATTTGAGAGAAATTAATTTCTCTCCAAGTGGAAAATAATAAAAAATTCATGGGTCAAGAAAATAATTAATATTTGGAGGATCCCCACTAGGGGGAAAATGGATTTTTTAAGAAAATTTGACCCCTTGGACCTTGGTGGTTAAGTAAAAGTGAAATTTTTGAGGATATTAGTCCAAAATAATATTGGTTGGATTAATGAAAAGGGGTTTTAAGAGAAATTCGTTTTTCTCATCAAAATTAAAAATCAACCACAGACATCAAGCTATTTTCAAGGGAAGATCAATGGACGAGATTATTTTGATGAGGAACAAGCTTGTTCGACGAGGACCATTTTGTGGGTGATATCCCTAGGAGATTTTTTTTCTCCCTAAGATGGTCCTCAGCTGGTAGCGAACAATGCCTTGCAGCCATCGGCTAGCTCATTGTGCCATTTCTCCGCCCCCTGAGCCAACCATGTGGTCCCTTGCCCATCTGTCATGATCGTATGTTTGAAGGTGGGCCTCCTGAACCTAAAGGTATGCCTTGTCATTTGGTAATTGAATATAGTAGTTTGCTTATCATGGGCACTTTTGGGCATGGATTAATGGGGGGATTCAACAGAAAGAATGGGCTAGGTCTATGCTCCTGTCCCCTAGACCCCTTTTAGATCTTAACCTTGGATTCTAGTCTCGTGGGATCTCTTTTACTGACCATTTGGCTTTAGGGATGGTATTTCATGGGAAACCCCGATTTTGGTTGCGTGGCCCCGCTCCGTTATCCGCTTATATTACCTCCTTTCCACTCATTATTATCCCATTCATCATTTCTCCCACCTCGGTCCACTTTCCTCTACTGGGTCCACATAGGGTTAGCTTGCCCCTTCCCCTTGCCCACACCTTGGGTCATGGCCTGGAATGAAGCCCAAAGGTTGATGCAAATAAAAAGAAAGATAAAAGCATATTTGACCACATTCAATAGGAAAATGTACCACAAAATGCAAAAGATGGTCAGGACAAACATATTTAGCATGTGGGCAAAAGCCAATACATGAGCTCTACCCCATCATCATGGCCATCACCTATTGATTTTGGGTAGCATCGGATGCACTCTAGCCTTGAAAATTGGTGAAGGCTAAGGCACATGATATCTCCAAGACCCAGAAATCGCTTGGAGAAATTCCACCCGGATGAGGAGTTATTAAAATAATTAATATTTTTAATGAGTTTTTAAGTGTAAACTTCGGAAAATAAAAATATTAATGGGTATTAATAAGAATATGGGTGAGAAATTTCTAAGTGACGAGGATCAAGTCTGTTTTAATCTTAGCTGTTGATTAGGGACTTAATCTCGACCGTTGATTCATCAACAAGAAAAGTATAAGAGGAGGCTTGAGGGTTAGTTGGAGACACACCAAGTGATTAAAGAATTCAATTTTCTCGGGCGAGGTTTGTTGAGGAAATCGTGTTAGTGATCAGAGTTGCAGTGAGGGGTAGTTCAGCAAGGGATTTTCATCCGAGGCTGAAGAATACATAACAGAGAGGCAACGCAGTGTCGGGAGAGACCACGCAGGCCCTAGAAGGGCCGTTGCAGAGGCCGTAAAGCTAACGCAGAGGACGCAGAGGGCTGACCGGGTGAGACGTAGAAGCTGTAGACGCTGATGCTGGGCCTCAAAGGCAACACTGGGGAGATTCTATGGGGCAGGCTAGGAGCTGATCAACACATTCTGAGCTGGGAGAGGGTGACGCAGCTCTTGGAGACGTGACGTAGTTCCAGAGGAGTCGTTGGAGCAGCTTTCACTGTCCAACATAGGGAACAACCGGAGTTGTTGTGGGGTTTGATCATCCGTTTGCTGATTTGCTGGAATATCTTTCTCCAGATAGAGGTACTACTATCGAGGATATTCTCTGTTGGGTTAGCCATTTCTGGCACCCTAGTTGTATTCACAAAATCTGCTTAATAATACAAACCCTCTATATGCTGCATCGGTTTTACTGAATTGGGTTTTTCTGGGGATGATTGCGCAAAAATAATGATGTCCCTTGTGTTATTGTCTCAGTTTATTTCAGTGCATGATCTGTATATTTGTGAAGGCTGCAATAATGTTTACTTCGATGTTTATAAATAACTTGTTAATGTAAAGAAAAAGTAGGAGATTATAAACCAGTAATTGTAGTAGGGGTTTCTAATGTGTTAGATTAAAAATCATAAAAAGACATATAAAGAAGGGTGGAAAGATCCAGGCCGGGGTATCTCATGTACCACGATTACTCCCTTCTATACATTATAAACCCTAGTGTGGGTTTCCCTCTTATTACCTACCTTTGTACCCCAGCAATTGACCTAGGGTTGCCCCTTCTTATCCCCTACTTCATTCTCCTATCTATCACATGCCACCACCTTTTGAAGGATGTACCTTGAATATATTATCCCCTTTAAAAGTAGAAACCACCTAATAGGATTCTTGGTTAACTCCATTTGGAGTTTAGGAGACATTGGCACCCCCCGAAGCCCATTATGGAAGGGTAGACCATTATGGAGTCCCCACCTGTGGTCCATGATTGGTAAGCTTGTTTACTCTATTTTTCTAATGACTTGTTGCACTGGAAATCTGGGGGATGCATTGGATCTTATGCAGGATTGCAGATGGTCTCCATCTTGGGTTTGGTCTCCCTTTATGGGGTCCTAACTCTCCAGAGGGCTACATTGGTACATGTAGGGTGTGCCTTGAGAGCCATGGGCCTCTACAGTAGCATGCAACATTCCATGTATCCCGACAACCACTTGGAGATTGCTCGTGGTTTACTTATTGGACGAGGAAGATGCACCTGATCCATCATGCCCAGCAGGGCTTGGATTTGCACCATACACTTCGCAGATGATCCAGGAATTGCATGATGATGTGGCATCAACTACACCATCATCTTAGCCCTTGTAGGCAATCTACAGGCATCTTCGATTTGTTTGGAGACCCATGAGGATACTTGTGTGCCCCCACATGTCATTTGGAGCACCACAAGTTACTACAAGGGGCCAACTCCTTGTCCACTGCTTTTGAGGGTCCTACTCGTCATTATGGCACTGATAGACCTCATTAGGCCTCATAGAGGGCCCTACGACATGCATAGATTATTACTTGACTTCTTGATAGGCTTATTCCGTCATTTATGGACTAGTTTGGTGGGCTTGTCACCAAAAGTTGGATTATTAGAACATTATTTTATTTTTGGGGCTTATGTAGGCCAAAGAGGCTAATTCGAACTCCTCATTAGTGTATAAATACACATGACATGAGTTCATTTGCTCGTCATCACTTTGGATTGGATCTTTTCTCTCTCTTGAGAATTTCACAGTTTTTCTAGAGGATGAATTGGAGCTTTATGGATGAATTTTGATGTGTGGATATTGGTCTATCTTATCTTGGAGCTTTTCTCTTGTCAATTGTGGATGGTTGGATATATTCTGTTACATGTAAGTACATGATTTTAATGTAATTCTTGTTTTACTTTGTCATATACATTGCACTGGGATTTTCACTATTTTCTAGGGCTAATTGTTGCATGCATTTACTGCTTTAAATTGTGTAATTCTGTATCTATTATAGCATCTCTCAATGTATGGGCCATGTAATGGGAATGAAATATCCTAGGGGTAATTCCATTAACGAATTGACCTTGATAAGCCATCTCCTTTGCACATCGAAGTATAAAAGCTGCAAGGTTTCTTCTCTTCAACCTAAAAGGCTAGCGAAGTAGACTTGAGGCCTCCTTGACCAAGAACCAAAGGCCCTCACTCATATTCATCATAGACTCCATTCTCCCAAGACTAAGGCACTGATCTACCAAAAGGTGGTCACCTAAAATCATATTTTTTTCATCTTTTCCCAGGTCTAGCCAAGTTGGGTCATCTAGGGCATCGTTTTCCTCACAAACTATCCCTCCGAAAAGTTTGATCTCCTGCGCTAGTGTCTCCTCAAGGCCTCCTCCAATTTTAAAGAGATTCTGACGGTGGAGTTGGGAGAAAAGCCAAGCCCTAACTTTGATATCAAACTTTGCCCTAGTATCCCCAAGGTTAGTGCCTCGTAGGATCAAGTCAACACCTTCCAGTGAAAATTCTTTCTTTGATCCTTTCCCCACCTTGTCCAGTGTAAGAACATGTTTGATTTCCATACTCTTTCCCCCTACTCTAGACTGGGTCCACTTGGTCCTGTGTGGTCCCGTTCCTTTAAAAGGCAACTCTTTAAGAACCATCCCAGATACCAATTTCAACAAGGATTTTAGGGATTGGGAAACTCCTTCACAAGTCATATCCCATAAACCTAACCCTCAAATTCTCCCTTTCTTCGCCTAGAATACATTGTACCTTGCTTAGAAAGCAATGAAGCTCCATTCTTCAAGCTTTTCTAGGAAAGGGATTATCTGGGTCAGTCATATCCATTCATTGATTTATCCTTAATCGGTAACTCCACAATATACAGAGTCTCCTCCCATCAGTGAAAGTTCGTAAATAGATGGGAGCGTTAGCTGAGGTGACAATGGGCTAAGTCTCCATTTGTTGCCCTTGGTCTAGCATTTTCCCTTTAGGTCCCCTGCTAGTTTGAGCGGTAACAACTCTGAAATCAAACTTTTCTCTAGTATCCCCAAGGCTAATGCCTCATACGATCAATTCAACACCTTTAAGTGAATATTCTTTTTCTGATCATTTCCCTCTCCTTGTCTGGGTTAAGAACATCGTTGGTTGCTAAACTCTTACCTCCTAACCTAGCTGGGTCCACGTGGTCCCGTGTGGTCCCGTTCCTTTGAAAAGACAGTTCTTCAATAACCATCCGAGATACCAATTTTTACCGAACCTTAGGCTGGGTCCCAATCAATTGTTGGCATTATGAAACAGGTTTGGCGCTATGACACAAGTGTTGTCCTTGATGGCAACTCACTTAGATGACAGATCACAGTTCAGGCTCTCAGAATGGAGGAAAAGAGATATACGCAAGTTCCCCTTGACCAAGCTGCGTATACACGCGGGCTAGAAGTCCAGAAGGCGCGTATGCGTATACATGCACTTTCACGCAAGGAAAAGCGCGTACATGTAGGAAAACTTGGTTTTGGTCCATAGTATTTTGACCCGTGGTATTGATCCAAGGTATCTTGACCGAAGTGTTGACCCCAGGTATTTGGTCCAAGGTATTTCTTCTAAGTGGTTTTGGACCATGGTATTGAGTAAGGCCCAAGACTATAAAAGGAAGAGGAGATCATTAGGCAAAGGCACTCAAGTACTGAATATCTAATGAAGAGCAAGATCTAGAATACTGGTGATTGGGTTATGGTACATAGCTGGATCTGAATCAAGGAGGAACCTGAGCGCTAGAAGAAAGATAAGTTCTATTGATGGGTCAAGATCTTAAGGCTTGAAGAGAAGTATCTTTCTGTGATTTTGATCTTTTATATTTGGCGCATGTCTTGATCTGTAAATCTAATGATCTGGGTATAACTGACGTCTGAATAGTTGAAAAGGGTAAATTATCTTTTACAGATCTATTCGCAGGTTCAATATAGCAAAGGCGCGTATACACGCTGGTTCGGTAATTCAAAATGACGTATGCGCAGGTTTGCCTTCATATAGCAACGTATGCATGCAGGTTCTACATATAGAAGTAGCGTACGTCTCGTAAAATATGTTTAGCTACTTCTGTTTACTGTTGCAGTGTTTTGGGTTTTGGTTGGGTTTTGGTACTGTTACTGTATTCTGGTTACAACATTCAGAGAAGTGATTGTTTGATTCAGTTTTGGTTAGTGCAAGGGAGATTAATTGATGTAGATATATTTTGATGTTTGATTGATGCTATTGATGGATCCAGTGTGAAAATTTATGAAACGTGGTCCCTGGAAGAAAAGAGAAGTTAGTAGCCTTCTGTAGGTCAACACCTACGTACTAGTACATCTGCTAGTACAAGAGCTAGGGGGTTGTAGCTCCCTTCCAGGAGAAGCTGGAGAACGAGAGAAGGTTGTAGCCTTTTGCAGGTAGAAGCCTACGTATTGGTATAAGACTACACCAGTACAGAAATATTGTAAAAAGAAGTTTCTTATTAAAAGAAGATAGAGACGAATTGCAGCAGGTGGTTTTCACCCACATTGGGTTTCCACCTTATATCCTGTGTTTTTGTGTGTGATTGTTTGCTCAATTTTTTACTGTACCTGTTATTGCTTATATGGTTTTGATACATAGATTAAAGATCAACTGACTAAATTATAAGTTTACAAGGTGTACGCTGGTTGCTCTAAACATAGTTGCTTATATACACAAGTTTCATTAACCGAAGTGGCATATATAAATCTGTTCATGGAAATGAAATATTATTAAATTGATAATATTGATTCACCCCCCCTCTCAGTATTATTTCCAACAATTGGTATTAGAGCAGGTCCTTCAAAAGAAGCTTGATCGCTTGAAGGAAGATCTATCATCATGAGCAACTACGAAAAAGAGGCATCCATCAGGCCACCAATCTTTGATGGGAGCAACTTCGTCTATTGGAAGGTAAAAACCACAACCTATCTCCAATCTCTTGGAAGTCGGAACAGAAGTTTGGGATACCGTAGAAGGAGGATACACATTTCCATCCGCAACTCCTACAGATACGGCATGCAAAAACCAGTATGAAACAAATGCAAAGGTTGTCAATATTCTATTGTGGAGTCTATCACAATTAGAATTCGTCAAGGTTATGCAGCTCAAAACCGCCAAAGAATTATGAGACAAGATCATTCTAAGCTATGAAAGAGACGATCAGGTAAAACGTGCAAAACTAAAATCTCTCAGAATTCAATATGAAACTCTCAAAATGCACAATGATGAAAGTGTAGCTAATTATTTCCTACGTATAGATGAGATTGTTAATCGCATGAAAAACTTGGGTGAAGAGATAAAAGAAGTTACTTTAGTTGAAAAGGTTCTAAGATCCTTGTCTTCTAAGTTTGAATCAAAAGTTTCTGCCATACAAGAAAAGCAGAATCTTCAGAGTATTACTATGTCACAGCTGCACGAAATTCTAACTGCTTTTGAAATGAGAAAATGGCGTCCATCAGATACGAGAGAAGCCACATTCAAAGCTTCAAGAAAAGGAGAACTCAATGAGTTAGGACATATGTTAGAAGGAGAGGAAGAATCAAACTTTGTCAAGAACCTTCAATGGGGTTCTGGAAGATTCAGAGGTAGACTACCTTTCAAATGTTTTGCTTGTGGAAGAGTAGGTCATTATGCTGCCAAATGTTGTCACAAAGATAAGCTTGATAAAGGTAAAGAATCAACAAAATGGAATAGAAAACAAAGTGTAATTAAGAAGAGCTACTATATGCATGAAGATAGTGATGGTTTATCAAATAGTGATGAAGATGAAAATAGTAATGATTATAGACTTCTGATGGCTTTTGAAGATGATGATTTCTCAGATGCTTTAGATGAAGATGGTCTCTATGAAGAAATTTCTAAACTTAAAATCTATTTAGAAGAAAAGAGTATGATTATAGATACTCTTACATTCCAACTTGTTGAAAGGGAAAAACACAATGAAAAGTTAGAATGTGAAATTGTGGGTCTAAGAAAAGAAATTGAGAAAACAAAAGCTCTCAATCTTAAGTTTGTTAAAGGATCAAAAACTTTAGATGCAATTATCAAAGTGTAGTGCTCTCCTCTGATAAAGACAGGTCTTGGATATACTGAAGAACCATCTCAAGCACAGAAGCCATCAACCTCCAAAAGCTATCTTGATGCAACAAGGAGAAATGAACAGTTTGACAATCGTTAGTAGAGGCTTAAAGCAGATCACCAGTTAAATAGGGTTCAATCTACTTCAAGGATGAATAGAAGCTATAACCAACCATAGGTAAATCATTCTCAGTTTGTTTCAAGAATGAATGTCAATGGAAACTACAATCATTAGGTCAGTAAATTCGATAATCGCAGGAATTTCTTTAATGGCCAATGTTTTTCATTTCATAACTTTGGAACCAAAGTTGCTCAATGTGTTGCTTACAAGACCATCATGACTAGAGAAGCACGAAATCAAAGGAATGTGACTAGGATCACAAAAAGGACCTACAATAACTTTTTTGTTCTTGAAAATGAAATAGAATGCTCTATCTGTAACAACTTCAGTCATGAAGACTCTGAATGCAAGGGTAAATTTCGGCAAACATCTCAGAAGGAGCAAGATTCCTTGGGTTCCGAAACTTGGAAAAAGAAAGAACCGCAGACGGAAAGATGTGGTATAGCCTTATATGCAGAAGGACAAGAAAATCAATGGTACATCGACAATGGATGCTCGAAACACATGACAGGTGATAAAGAAAAACTTCAGCCATATAGTGCCTTAGGAAAGGAAAGGAAGGTCTCATTTGGAAATGACACCCCTGCAGTCATAAAAGGTAAAGGTTGTGTTCTCTTAAAAGAAAAGGTCAAAGCTGGGAATGTTATGTATGTTGATGGTTTGAAGCATAATCTATTGAGTGTTAGTCAAATGTGTGATCAAGGAAAAGTGGTAGTATTTCGATCAAATAGATGTGTTGTTTGTGAGCTTGATATAGGAGAAACAGTGATCAAAGGCATAAGAACTCCAAATAATTTATACATACTCAAGGGAGGACAACAACAATGCTGTCTAAGCAAAAATGATGAACATTGGCTATGGCACAGAAGATTAGGGCATCTAAACTTCCCTCAGATAAGGAAAGCATGCAAATTCTAGGTTGTACGCGATCTTCCTAACGTCAGAATTCCAGAAAATACAATATGAAAATCATGTCAATCTAGTAAGCAAACCAGAACACATTTCCCTGGGAAAGAAGGATCAGCTAGTAAGCCGCTTGAAATTGTCCATACTGATTTATGTGGTCCATCAAGGAAAAAGTCACCTCGTGGAGAAGAATACTTTATATTGTTCATTGACGACTTTTCCAGAATGTGCTAGATAGGACTTTTAAAGCATAAAGACGAAGCATTTGAAAAGTTCAAAGCCTTCAAAGCTTTGGTTGAAAATGAATTAGATCGCAAAATCAAATGTCTCAGATCTGATCGAGGAGGGGAATTTACCTCGGATGAATTCTTTGACTTCTATTAAGAACATGGAAAAGGAAGGGAATTCTCTACTGCAAGGACTCCTCAACAAAATGGAGTGGTAGAAAAGATGAACATAACTGTTCAACAAATGGCTCGTGCTATGTTAGATGAGTATGGAACTCTTGCAACCTTGTGGGGTGAAGATGCATTTGCTGCCGTCACTATTCTCAACAAAACGAATGTTCGGGTAAACAACACTCAAACTCCTCATGAACTTTGGTATGGTAAGACTCTTACTATAAAATACTTCAAAGTTTTTGGAAGCAAATGTTATATCAAAAGGACTAATGAAAAACTTGGCAAGTTTGAACTTAGAGCAGATGAAGGCATTCTCCTTGGTTACTCTTCTCGGAGTAAAGGATACAAGTGTTATAATAAAAGAGTTGGGAAAATTGTTGAAAGTATTGATGTTGTGATTGATGAAGTAGGCGAAAATCCAAAGCAGGTAAAAATTGAAGAGTGGGAAGAAGATGAGGATTATCTTTCCACATCAAATCAGATTAATGCTGAAGAAGAAGAAACCAATGAAGCACTAGAGGAGCAGATAACGACAGGAGAAAGGACTCCATCCAGATATGTTCAGAAAAATCATCCAGAGACTCAAATTTTGGGACAGAAAGATGCAGGTGTGCAGACAAGAAGAACTATTACAGAAGCTTCAAGCTATCTAGCATTGCTTTCCTCCATCGAACCACAAAATGTACATGAAGCATGCAAAGATGAATGTTGGGTCAAGGCTATAAATGAAGAGCTTGAGCAAATTGAAAAGAATAATACTTGGGAATTAGTTCCTAGACCTCATGATAAGAATGTCATAGGAACCAAACGGATATTCAAAAATAAGCTGAATGAAAATGGAGAAGTAATTAGAAACAAGGCTAGACTTGTCTGTAAAGGGTATGCTCAACACGAAGGTATAGACTTTGAAGAAACTTTTGCACCTGTTGCTAGACTTGAAGCCATAAGAATTTTCCTTGCTCTTTCTAGCTTTCAGAAGTTCAAAGTATATCAAATGGATGTGAAATCTGCCTTTCTTAATGGAAATCTGGAAGAAGAAGTATATATTGAGCAACCAGACGGATTCATCCTTCGAAATGATCCAAAACTTGTATGCAGACTCAGAAAGGCTCTCTATGGTCTAAAACAAGCTCCAAGGGCCTGGTATTACCGTCTTGACAAATATCCTCATCAATAAGGTTTTTCGAAAGGATCCGCTGATAGCAATTTATATATAAAAATTAACAATGATAAATTGCTAATACTTGTTGTGTATGTTGATGATATCATTTTTGGTAGCAATGAAGAAGCCATGAGTCACAACTTTGCTTTGGTAATGCAGAAATAATTTGAAATGTCCCTGCTTGGTGAGCTCACATATTTTCTTGGTTTACAAGTTCAACAAAATAAAGATGGTATCATTCTATCACAAACCAAGTACCTCAAGCAGATTTTGAAGAAATATGGCATGAAAGATTCTAAAGCAGTATGTACCCCAATGGTAACAGGATGCAGCGTCAACGCAAATGATGAATCAACATCAGTACATCAACCAACCTACAGATCCATGATTGGTAGTCTGCTCTAACAGGTACTCGACTGGACATCATGCATGCAGTGGGAATAGTTGGAAGATTCCAAGCAAATCCAAAGGAATCACACTTGCCGGTAGTCAAAAGGATCTTCAAATATCCTCAAGGAACTCAGAATTTTGGCTTATGGTATCCTAGGGACACAGATCTTACACTTCATGCATACACAGATGCAGATTGGGCATGAAGCGTGGATGATAGAAAAAGCACTAGTGGTGGTGCATTCTATATGGGTTCGAAATCAGTGTCATGGTTCAGCAAGAAACAAAGTTCAATTGCTTTATCTACAACTAAAGCAGAATATGTGGCTGCTACATCTTGTTGCACACAACTCCTTTGGATGAAGCAAACATTGCAAGACATTCAGATCACATGTACTCCACCCATCTCCATTCTATGTGATAATACAAGTGCAATCAGTATTTTAAAGAATCCAGTCATGCATTCCAAGACCAAGCACATACCTATCAAATATCATTTTTTCCGGGAACAAGTGCTTGAACAAAAGGTCAAATTGGAGTATGTTCCCTCCAAGGAACAAGTTGCTAATATATTCATCAAACCATTGCCCAGAGAGACATTTGAATACCTCAGACATAAGCTGGGAGTAGTTGATGCATCATCTTTCTGTTGACACTTATATGTTTCAGAAAACAGTGGTTGTACGCGAGTTTCATGAAGCATATCCGTGTACATACGCCAGTTTCTGTGGATACAGCCGCGCATATGTTGGTTTGAGGAATATCAGTGGGCCAGAGTCACGATGAAAAGAGTCTGATATGGGTCTACCAGTGATCATCTGGCACAGGTTCAGGGGGAGCATATAATGCATTATCATTGTTGGCATTACCTTAGAAGATCTTGGTACAATTTCACAGTTGTTTTTGATTCAGGTGGAACAGGTGCAGAGGGAGATCATGGTTGCTGGTCTGGATGGTGATTGATAGATGTTGCTGATGGTAGTTGTTGATGACTATCATAGTCTTGTTTTAGATATTTCGTCTCTATGTCATGTATATCTTTTATTATCAAGGTCATGTAACGACCTATTTTGTTTTCCCACTATGCTTGGGAGAGATGATGTAAGGTTCTTGCTTTATCATGTATAAACTTTTGGTGTATCACCACTTGGTTGGGTGGATGAGTCAATCTTGGTATATCCCCACTTGGTTGGGAGATGGATATATGTATGAGTCTTTGGTGATAGGAAGGTCATTTATGATGTATAGTCATGTTCTTCTTATAGAACATCTTTTTGCAGACCTTACCTTCAGCCAGGGGGAGCATGAACAGTACACTTCAGCATATCCGAAAAGTTCAACATGTACTCAGGGGGAGCATAACCCTTTGTCCTTGAAGACAAAGGGGGAGAATGACTTTGAGTGACTTGGGGTTGCCATCAAGTCCAAAGGGGGAGATTGTTGGCATTATGACATAGGTTTGATGCTATGACACAGGTGTTGTCCTTGATGGCAACTCACTCGATGACAGATCACAGTTCAGGCTCTCAGAATGAAGGAAAAGGGATATATGCAGGTTCCCCTTGACCAAGCCGCGTATACACGCGGGTTAGAAGTTCAGAAGGCGCGTATGCATATACACGCACTTTCACGCAAGGAAAAGCGTGTACATGTAGGAAAACTTGGTTTTGGTCTGTGGTATTTGGTCCTTGGTATTTTGACCCGTGGTATTGATCCAAGGTATCTTGACTGAAGTGTTGACCCTAGGTATTTGGTCCAAGGTATTGCTTCTAAGTGGTTTTGGACCATGGTATTGAGTAAGGCCTAAGACTATAAAAGGAGGAGGAGGTCATTAGGCAAAGGCACTCAAGAATTGAATATCTAATGAAGACCAAGATTTAGAACACTGGTGATTGGGTTATGGTGCATAGTTGGATCTGAATCAAGGAGGAACCTGAGCGCTAGAAGAAGGATAAGTTCTATTGATGGGTCAAGATCTCAAGGCTTGAAGAGAAGTATCTTTGTGTGATTTTGATTTTTTATATTTGGCGCATGTCTTGATCTCTAAATCTAATGATCTGGGTATAACTGATGTCTGAATAGTTGAAAAGGGTAAATTATCTTTTACAGATCTGTACGCAGGTTCAGTATAGCAAAGGCACATATACACGTTGGTTCGGTAATTCAAAACAGCGTATACGCAGGTTTGCCTTCATATAGCAGCGTATGCACGCAGGTTCTACATATTGAAGTAGCGTACGTCTCATAAAATATGTTTTAGCTACTTCTGTTTATTGTTGCAGTGTTCTGGGTTTTGGTATTGTTACTATATTCTGGTTACAACATTCAGAAAAGTGATTGTTTGATTCAGTTTTGGTTAGTGAAAGGGAGATTGATTGATGCAGATATATTTTGATGTTTGATTGATGCTAATGATGGATCCAGCGTGAAAATTTATGGAACGTGGTCCCTAGAAGAAAAGAGAAGGTTGCAGTCTTTTGTAGGTCAGCACCAACGTACTAATACATCTGCTAGTACAAGAGCTAGGGGGTTGTAGCTCCCTTCCAGGAGAAGCTGGAGAATGAGAGAAAGTTGTAGCTTTCTGCAGGTGGAAGCATGTGTACTGGTATAAGACTGCACCAATACAAAAATATTGTAAAAAGAAGTTTCTTATTAAAAGAAGATAGAGACGAATTGCAACAGGTGGTTTTCACCCACATTGGGTTTCCACCTTATATCTTGTGTTCTTGTGTATGATTGTCTGCTTTGTTTTTTACTGTACCTCTTACTACTTATATGGTTCTGATACACAAATTAAAGATCAACTAACTAAATTATAAGTTTACAAGGTGTATGCTTGTTGCTCTAAACATAGTTGCATATATACACAAGTTTCATTAACCGAAGTAGCATATATAAATCTATTCATGGAAATGAAATATTATTAAATTGATAATACTGATTCACACCCCCTCTCTGTATTATTTCCAACAATATGCCCTAAACCTAACCCTCAAATTCTACCATCCTTTTCCTAGAAGACATTATACCTTACTTAGAAACCAAGCAAGCTCTATCCTTCAACCTCTTCTGGAAAGGATGATTTGCGTCACTCCACTTCCACTCATTGGTTTATCCTTCATCGTGTTAGTTTTTGGTAGCATCAGAAGTGCTTTAGCCTTGAAATTTGGTGGAGAGGCTAAGGCACATGAGTTCTAAAGGACCCATAAACCGTTTGGTGAAATTCCACCCAGATTGTATTTTATTAAAATAATTAATACTTTTAATGGGGTCCCTAGGTCTAAGCTTAGGGAAATTAAAATATTAATGGGTATTAATCAAAATATGGGTGAGAATGATCTAGAAGGTGGTTCAAGTCATGTTTTAATCTTAGCCGTTGATTAGAGACTTAATCTCAGCCGTTGAAGACTCAACGGGAAAAGTATAAAATGGATGCTTGGGGTTCATTTGAAAACACACACAGAGAAATTGAGGAAATCGATTTTTTGAGGTGAGAAGTTCTCAAGAGGAAAATCGATTAGGGAGATCTTACAGCTGAGGGGCGGAGAGAATCCGGGAGAAGTACTTTTCAGAAAATACAGAATAGAGAGGCAACACAGTAGTCGGGAGAGCTGATGCAGAAAAGATGACTGTACTGCAAAATCCAGAATTGTCGGGAACAACCGGAATAGCCGAGAAAGCTGACGTAGAGGGCAGAAGAGGTGACGCAGAAATAACTGGGGATAGCTAGTCTTGTGTCCGATCAGCCGAATTCTGCCGGGTGAAGTGAGGTAAAACTCAATCAGATTTTCTGCCAGTACTTTCTTTGTAATTGATTGCTAGATGAGCATCCTAGATATGTATTCAGATATTTCTCCTACATAATCATAAACCCTCAGAACTGCTGCACCGGTTTTCCCGCATTGGGTTTTTCTGGGGACTATTGTTTCCAAAAATAAGTGTGTCCTATGTATCTTGTTCTTTGCTCTATTTTCTGTTTTATGAGATCAAATATTTAATTAGTGAGGCTGCCGAAGCAATTATCTTCAGTATTCAGAATAATAACTTGATGAATGTATTTTAAAAATCAAATAGGTGAAGTAGATTCAGATTTGCTGCAGTAGGGGTTCCTTCAGAGTTTAGGAATTTTCACACATTAGCGACTCCATAATATATCGGGTCTCTTGCCATTGATGAAAGTTCGTAAATAGTAGGGAGCCTTAGCTAAGGTGACAATGGGCTAAGTTTCCATTTGTTTCCCTTGGTCTAGCGTTTGCCCTTTAGGGATCCCTTTTAGGTCCCCTGCTAGTTTGAGTGGTAATAATGCCAACTAGATGTTATTTCCACTTGGAGGGGTTTTTTCTCCCATTTTCTATATAAGGAAGCTATCAAGCTCTTCATCTAATCTTTGAATGGTGTAATCTGTATTGCATGTACTGAGCCTTTCTCTACTGGAATTGTATTTCTCATAATAGAAAGACTTCGGGGTTTCAATTTCATCGTGTTCTTCTATCTGCTGATTTGTGGTATGTGCTAGTAAAATTTTTATTTCATTTGTTGCATGACGAAACATCTATTGGTACAGGTATCTTGACTTAGGTGTTCGGTTTAGATCTACAAGTCTAAATCTCTTATGATCTAAGAATTTATCTTTAAGTTTTTCATAGAGATCTACAAGTACACTAGGCCTTGGTTTCCAAGTTGACAGACTATGAGGAAGAATCGACCGTGTTTGGATTCTGAGCCTATGTTTTGCAGGGTTCTTTGCAAAGGGTTTTAGCCAGTGATTTATTTACATACATCATTCATATTAAAATCTCTTGAAAATTTTTCTAATCTCTTTCTTTTGTGCTATTAGGAAATTTACATGCTATTGAGGGCAAAATTTATTTTGTAAATATTTGTAAATAAATTTTCTAACCCTTGTATTTTAATTCTAACCCATTTTAAATTTTGTATAGCATTTGGGTTTTGGGGTTTTTGAATTTTAAATTATTTTATGTATTGGGTATTTGGGCTCTCCATTTTTTCATTTGTGCAGGTGATAGCCGAAGGGTTTGAAACAACAATTGATTTCTGAGCTATTCATTCAAAATCACAAGGCTGATCTAGGCCCTTGAGGGTAATATCTAGCCTTCCAACTTACAACAACTCAACGTCTAGCCAGAAGAAGGAGGTTGCTAGCCTTTTGAGGCCTTTTGGAGTGATTTTGTAGTGAAAAATTTGTGTTTCTAGGGGAACAAGTCCCTTTGCAGGGGTGCCATGGGGGTTTTAGGGCCTTTTTGGCCTAGCTGCAACCCCTAAGGGCTCTTTTCAGCTAGCGGTAGCCCTTGGGAGGGATTAGAACCCTAGCAGCAGCCCTTTAGGGCCTAGCTGCAGGCCTTAGGGCCCCTTTTGGGCACGCCGGAGGCCTAGACGACCTTGCCTAAGGCAGCCACAGCCCTTGTGGGCTTTTCTGGGGTGGCCACAAGACTTAGAGGCCTTGTAGCCCTATGCTGCAAGCATAGGAGGCCATCTTCCGTTAGCCATTAGCCCTATTGGGCATTTTTCTTCCAATGTTCAGCATTTTTGGGCAAGTTGTGGGGTTTGGCATCAAAATTTGGACTAATGTTTTGTGATTGCAGGCCTAGGGCATTATTGAAAACTATTTGGCACTGATCTCTATTGGTTTGGATCATAAATTTTGAGTTTATTGGGATAACAATTCGTTTTGCAGATTAACTAGCCTCTTAGGCGAGTGTTTGAAGGGCCAAAGTTGCCAAACAAGCCACCAACCAGCCATAAAATCCCTAGCTTCAGTCATTAGAGGGTTGGTCCATTTAATTTCAAGCTAACAAATTGCGTTGCAGGTGTTTGAAAGAGTTATAGTCCTTATAAATCAGATCTGACACATCATAATAACAATGGCATAATTTCTGAAGTAACACTCATTCATATAAGCTCATAATTAGTGGACATTTAATCTCAAGTAATAAGAAAGATTCGTCTCATGGTTTTTATGGTTTTTCTAGTTGATTTTGGAAAGCTGATATACATTTTCCTGAGTCTGATATATTAACTTCTGGGTCTGATATAAATGCTACGACAGTGAAGTTTGGGAGTTTTGGTGCTAAAGTTTTGATCTAAGCAGTCCTAATACATTTAAGAAGTTATAATAAGCTTTGTTTGGCAAAGTAACATAAGTGGTTTTGCTCTAAGTAATCGTTTTGTTGTCTTGCTGGTCATTCTTTGCATTTTGCATCGATTGCATAATTTTGCATCTCAAGATTTATATCTAAGTGTGCTCAACCTCATTTGTGAAGAGAATTTAATTGTACATCTCATTGTGAAGCTTGAATAATTGTTAATTCTCTAAAAGATCATTGCTCATCTTTGTTTTGTTAAGTCACTGTTAGTAATCTCATCTCAAAGAAGATTAACTGGACATTGGCATTCTATTGATATCCCTTTGTTGCATCCTACTCTTGCAAGTAACCTATTGCTTCTAATTGATAAGTGACATAAGGAATTGGTTGCTAATTGGATAAGAGCATTATCTTGTTTCATAGTTTAAGAACATTGTGATCTTAAGATAATCGTGTGATATCATCTCCTTTGGGTAATATTGGCAATTGTTAATTGTGTTTTGAAACCATCTTGGTTCATTGGCATTGTTTCCTTTTGTTCCTAATTTACATATCAGATTGCTAGAGGATTCATTTGAGCATTTGTTATATTAAGATTGCTAATCATTAAATAAATCTTGAAGTGATTCATGTTTGGGCACTTTAGTGATCTTGTTTCATTAGCACATTGTTTTAATTGAGATTGTTCCTAATATTGCTCTCTAAATGCTTTGTAAGCATCTAATCCTTTAACTTAACGTACTTAAGAAGCCATCTCATAATCTCATTTAAGGCATTCATTCACAGCGTACACTTCATCCAAGGATTAGTTGTGCATTAATTAATTTACCTCCAAGCATAAGCTTGGTTGATAGAGAGATAGGACCACCTTTCTCACCCAGCTTGTAAAGTTTAGACCCTCACTTGTGGTTAACACGGTGACCTTGCAGTCGCCAGGGCCACAGTCCCTGCAATGCCAGAGGCATTCGGGTGGCTAGAACTCTAGGGGAGGGATCGTTAATAAAGCCATAACTTTCTTCCACTGGGTTTCTCTCCACATCCTACATTTGTGACTAACTTCAAAATAGTTGAGCGAGAGGATTCACTTAGAATAGGCATTTAATTTAAAATTAACCAAGAGTTTGCATTTCACTTAGTTCTAGGTGTCGCATTTCATATAGGATAGTTTTCATCTTAGCAACAACTGTTCATCCGATAACTTGGAAAGTAACCTACATTGTGCAAGTAATTTGACTCCTAAGGCGCTGGTCTCATACTTAAGAAATTCTTAAATCTAATCAAATTGTGCTAAATAATCTTAATATGGCATTCATTTTCAACCAAGTTGCTAGGCCATTTAGTTGTATATCCCGAACTCATTGTTTCATCCATAGGGACTAACCCCCTTAGCCAGTTGTAGGGAGACAACTTAAACAGACAGGGCCGAGATCAGAGTGACAACCCCTTCCCTGAGCATTGTCGCATTCATGTGTACAATTTGAGTGACAACAAGTCTATCTTGAGAGGCTGACTTGGTGGTTTGGAGGAGATTTTTGGTCTTGGTCAAAAGGTTCAGGTTGCCTCAATTGATTTGATTCTAAAGAAGAGAATCTGAATTTCTAAGTTTTCCCCTAGAAGAGGGGTTTTTCCCTGGCTGAGTGCCTACATCTTGTGTCCTCTATTGTGTTTGTGATCTTCATTGTTTGAAATTTGTCTTGATGATAAAAATATAGTAATTGGAAAGAAGAACTAATAAGAAACATCACAAGAAAGTGTTAAAGGAAAGAGAAATCATATTAATAAAAAACCCTAACTATGCTGCCCTATGGATTTCTCAACAAAAACTCCTGTTGCACTCACTTTTGTTAAAGTTCTGAGGAAGCAGATGTACCAATTTTTTCAAAAGATCGAGATCATCAGGATGTTAGTTTATTGAGCCATTGTGAACCCATTGTGCAAATTTGTAATGTAAATGATGGTAGTAAGACCATGTATGTATGTAGCAACCTAGGTAAGCCTATTATTTTGGCGAAAATTTTATCCTATGAGGTTTTTCATCTCACTGATTCATCTGTGTTTCTAAACATGGATGGTCGGCAGAGTTTTTCCCTCTAACCTCACCCCAAAGCTAGGGTGGAAAGTCTTAGGTGAGTCCTAGTATTTTAGTCAAGTCTTATGTAAAAGTGATTTGGGAATAATTTAAACTAATTGGCTAAATTATTTTATTACAAATCACTTGGTCTACCAGATCATGTTTGTTGATTTGGGTAGCATCAGATGTGCTCTAGCCACAAAAATTGGTGGAGAGGTTAAAGCACATGAGATCTCCAAGACACATAAATGGTTTGGGCAGAATCTAACCAGTTTGGAAGATATTAAAATAATTAATATTTTTAATAGAGTCCCTAAGTCTAAACTAGGGAAAATAAAATATTAATGTGAATTAATATAAAACTGAGTTAGAATGGTCCAAAAAGTCATGGATCAAGCCAGATCTAATCTTAGCCGTTGATTAGGGATTTAATATCGGCTGTTGATGGATCAACAATAAAGGTATAAGGAGAGGCTTGAGGGTCAGCTGGAGAACACATTGAGGGAGACCAGTCAGTTTGATTTCTGGAGCGGGGTTAGCTAAGAAATTTGAACTAGTTGTCTGGAGAGCAGCAAGAGGCAGCAAGTATGGAGCAGAGAGTTAGGATCAGCAACAAAAGACTAGCGCAGAGGCGAGAGAGGAAGACGCAGGGCCTTTTAGGCAAACGCTGAGGCAGTAGGAGATAGCGCAACCACTAGAGGGCCTGCGTGGGTGACGCAGAGAGGCCCAGGGCTGACACAGACAAACAGGGGATGACGCAGAGTGTCTGGGAGCTACACAGTGGTCAACTAGGTTGACGCTGGGACTGAGAGAAGTGCTGGAGAATTTTTTCTCTCTGTTGGGTAAGCCAGGATGGCACCCGGTTGTACTGAATAATTGTTGAATAATAAAATCCTCCCTTGCTACATTGGTTTTCCCACATTGGGTTTTTCTGGGGACCGTTGTCCAAAATATATGTGTTGATGTGTTGATTCCCTAGTTTTAAAAAACGGCCGTTTCGAAACGGAAACGGCCGAGTTGGTCCTTTTCCATTGCCCTCTGGAGTGACTCGGTACAAAAAACGGCTCGGTTGGCCGAGTCAGCCATGACTCGGCCAACTCGGCCATTTCCCATACTAACTCGGTCGAGTCACAAACAACGGCCCATAACCCACTAAAACAACAATTTAACATTATTTTAATGAAATTTTAAGGGGTTTGCTGATTGGTTTGGACTCAAGGTGTTTTATGAATTAGCTAAATGTTATTTGGGGTCCATTTCCCCCTCCCAAACCCTATTTAACACACTCAAATGCTCTCTACTATTGATATGCTATTCAAATTTCATGGTAATGTTAAATTCTTAAAGTAAAAGTGACATTCTCCTTAATCTTCATTTTCATCCTTATACTTAAATTTTTAACATTACCATGAAATGACTCGGGATGTTTGAGAGTGGTTTCAGCCTCATTGGATTTCATATGGAGAAAGTAGAATTTTAGATTTCATTCAAAATCCAACAGACTTATCAATTTTTCAGGATTTCAGGATTGGAGGATTGCAATGTTTCCATTGAATTTTGTCATGTATTAGGGTATGGAACTCGTATTTAATCAAGAGCACCAATCCCTCTATGTACCTTGATGTTAGTGACATTGGTTGTCGAACTCCTCTGGGATTCGCTCCAGAACCAAGAGCTTCTGAAACTGTCACTCCCGCTCCCGTTTTCGCTCCTGCTCCCAAGTAACACAAAGAAGAGAAACCGTTTGGATAAAAAACGGTTAAATGATCTAGTTTATGTCCAATACAACCTCTGGCTCAGACGAAACCATTTGCTGAACAAAAGACCAGATTCAGATCCCATTGTGTTGGAAGACATTGATCCAAGATCAGATTGGGTAGTGGAGAGTCATCCAGCAGAGTTTGATCCTAATGAAGATCTTGATTTAGATTTAGATATCGAGACATCAGTTGAACTTGAACATGCTGTTCAATTGAATGCAGATCCCAATCCACCAGCCTCAGTCTCATAGCCAGCAAGGACTCCAGTTGTAGGTGCTTCCTCTGCTCAGCCATGACAGAAGCGCAGGTACTCTATCTCAGCTTGCATCTGCTGCAGTTGCACAACCTGCTAGTGGTATCACTTATACAACTGCAGTTGGAGATGATGATGATGAGGAGGAGCCATGGGCCCCCCTGTCTGACTCTGATGATGATCCAGAGATTGATCGACATGATCTTGGCTCCTCTGGCAGTAGCTACTAGCCAGTAGCTGTAGTACTAGTACTGGAGTCTGGTCACAGTTTAATTTTGTTGTAGAGGCCATTTCTAGCCTCCTTGGTTATGTGTTTTTTGTTTTGAGTCTTTGATCATGTATGGCAGTTGACTATGTATTGCCATTTGGTACCATTTTGATATAATGGATTGGTTCATGAGCCTACTTTGATCATATGTTGTCTTCCATCTATATTATAATGTTGTGTGTTTGGAAACATGAATGAAAATCTTTAAAATTATGTTTTTTTATAAAAAAAATAAATATTTAATGTATTTTTTACAACGACCGAGTCATTGAAATCGAGCGGGCCGAGTCATTACCGTTTCGGAGTCGGAGTCGATCCTCGGTCGAGTCGAAGTCGGAGTCGGAGTTTTAAAACTATGGTTGATTCTTGTGCATGTGTTTGTTTCTGTATTATGGTGTGATATCTACAACATAATTAATTTTAATGTTTATTGAAGGAATTTCATAAATAACTTATTGAAACTAAGTAGGCAAAGTAAATCAGATGTTGCAATGATAGAATTTTCACATGGTATCAGAGCGAATAATCAGAGACAGGAAGGGAAAATCAATTATGGGTCGAGACCATGATGTAGAGGCATCCACGTTGGGGGACTCGCACAGATTTTTAGAAAATTGCACAAGAGATTTCGATTTCTCCATGTTTGGTTCCAGGATGGAAGAAGTGGCTTGTATGACTAGTTCTGCATCATCAGAAGTATGGTATATAGACAATGGAGCCTCTTGGCATATGACAGGAATCAGGGAATGTTTCTCAGAGTATCGAGAAACGAAGATGAACTTTCATATCACCATGGGGAACAAGGCAGAGTGTACTCCAGTAGGGAAGGGTACCCTAGTCTTTCAAACAAAATAAGGAGAACGGTTTTGCGCTACAAATGTGTTGCATGTACTAGGATTGGGGATGAACTTACTTTCCGTGTCGCAACTTCAAGGCAAAGGTTATAATGTCTATTTCATCAAGGAGAAGGTATACGTTAAACACCCGAGTTGGAAAAAAAAAGTGCAGATCGGGATCAAAAGTAACAGGTTGTAGAGATTACAACTAGAATCACCAATGGCACTAATAGGAAGTCAAGGAGACAAGGGCCTGAACGAACTATGGCACAAAAGAATGGGACATTTGCAGCATGGGGCTCTGAGAATTCTCAGGAGCACTGTAACAGGAGTTCCGGATCTTAGTATGGAACGAGATGATATATGTAGAGGATGTGCTCTAGGAAAGTGTACCAAGGTAACATTTCCTAGGAGTAAACACAGGGCCAAGAGTATACTAGGATTGATACACTTAGATATCTGCAGATCTATGTCCGCCAAAGCTCTTAGTGGTGTCGAGTATTTCCTTACCTTCATTGATGACCACTTTAGGAAAACATGGATTATTTTCTGAAAACCAAGGACGTGGTTTTCTGTCGATCCAAAGAGTTCAAGGCTTTGGTGGAGAATCTGACTGGGAATAAAATAAAAGTTTTGCACTCAGATAATGGAGGAGACTATGTCGACAAGGACTTCATTGATTTTTGTGCTAAGGTGGGCATCAGAAGAGAGTGGACAACTCCATACAATTCAGAGTAGAATGGAGTAGCAGAAAGGAAGAACATGACTATTATAGAAGTAGCTAGGGCCATGATGTATGATCAGAATATGCCAAAATTCCTGTGGGCAGAAGCATGCAAGACAACAGTCTATGTTTAGAATAGGACTCCTCATCGGGCGTTCGTCAAGATTACTCCAGAGAATGTTTTCACAGGGAAGACGCCTAAAGTCAGTCATTTCAGGATATTTGGGAGTTTAGCATATTGCCGCATACCCAAGGGAAGGAGGAAAAAGTTGGATCAAACAGTGGAAAAGGGATATCTAGTGGGATATAGTGAGAACGCTAAGGCATACAGAATCTATCTTCCAGGGAGTAGGAAGGTAGTGGTTTGAGGAGATGTAAAGTTCATGGAGGACGAGGCTTTTAGAAAATCTCGTGAGATGCCTTTCGAGGAGTAGTCAAAAGAAGAGCTGTTGGTTAAACTTCAACCAACAGAAGTGAAGAATTCTTCCTCGGATTAGAAAGATTCACAGGATGAGGAGGAGCTAATAGAGGCACTTGCTGGCAGAGGAAGAACTAGCAGGGAACTTTGTCAGATTCTGCAAGATGCAGAGGACTTCATCAGTGCGCCAAGAAGCAATAAGAGGGAACGAAAATAGCCAGATAGATATCAGGCATTAGTAGCTCAGGATGGGGAGCCTGCCAGTTTCCAGGAGGTAGCTCAACATCAGGTTTGGGTAGATGCGATGGTAGAGGAGTACAACTCCATAATGGTGAGCAATGTTTGCGAGGTAGTGCCAAGGCCTCAAGACAGATCAATAGTAGTTTCGAGATGGATCTACAAAATCAAATATGTTGCAGACGACAGTGTTGAGAAATACAAGGCCAGGTTTGTGGCTAAGGGGTATGCAAAAAAGGAAGGAATTGACTATGAGGAGACCTTCCCCCCGGTAGCAAGATATACATCTACTAGGACTGTGGTATCTCTTGTAGCTCAGATGAGGTGGGAGATTCGTTAGATGGATGTCAAAACGACTTTTCTGAACGGAGTAATAGAAGAAGAGGTATACATTGAACAACCATAGGGATTTGAGACACATGAGAAGAATTATCATGTATGCAGATTGAAGAAAGCTTTGTAGGGGTTAAAACAGGCACCTAGAGCATGGCATAGTCGAAACAATGGCTACTTGCAGAAGATGGGATTTGTCAAGAGTGACGAGGTTCCGAATCTCTACTATGTGGTTATAGAGAATGAGCCACTAATCTTAGTATTGTATGTGGATGATTTCTTTCTGATAGGATCATCCAGGCTCATTGGGGACTGCAAGAAGAATCTAGCCACAAAATTCGATATGAAGGATTTGGGACTAATGCATTACTTCCTAGGGTTGGAAGTTTGGCAGTAGAAGGGAGAGATCTTCCTTGGGCAAGGGAGGTATGCTACAGAAATCCGGAAAAGATTTAGTATGAAGGACTGTAGACCCATGGCTACTCCAATGATCACCAACTGGAAGAAGATTGATGCATCAGAAGACAAGGATGTTGATCCCACGCTATACATGCAAGTTGCAACTCATAGGATCCCTGATATATCTGGTTAATACCAGGCTAGACATTTGCTACGCTGTCAACACCTTCAGTCAGTTCATGGTGGAATCGAAGAGGGTGCACTGGACAACAACCAAACACGTTCTCAAGTATTTACAGGGAATAGTCGATTATGGACTCTTGTACACCAGGGGTAAGGATATCAGGTTGAGTAGATTTATTGATGCAGATTGGGCAGGAAGTTCAGTGGATCGGAAAAGTATCGCTGGGTACTATTTCAACATTGGATCAGGAATGACTTCCTGGTGTAGTAGGAAACAGAAGTCTGTGGCTCTGAGTTCATTTGAGGCAGAATATATGGCAGCGAGCATAGCTTCATGTGAGGACATATGGCTTAGAAAACTGCTTATGAACCTATTGAGAAGGAAAATGGAGGCGACCAGGATCATGTGCGATAATCAGAGTTTCATCAAACTCTCTGAGAATCTAGTGTTTCATGATCGGTCAAAGCATATTGATATCCGTTGTCACTTTGTCAGAGACTGTGTCAAACGAGGAGTTGTACAATTGAGCTACACTCCTACATGAGAACAGGTGGCGGACATCCTCACCAAGGCCTTTGGAAGGACAAAGTTTGATTACTTTAGGGCAAAGATGGGGATGATAAAGAACCAGATTCAGTAGCAGAAATGGGGGTGATAGCAGCACAGATGCAGAGGGAGTTGCAGTGCGGAGAAAAGGATCAACAACAACATGGGTGCAGAGGGAGCTGCCGTACAGGTGCAACAGTGACAGTAGCAGAGCCATGGGCAACAATACAGGATGCAACAGTGCAGAGGATGTTGAGCAGGGCTTAGCATTAGCTCAGGGACCGATGCTGGATGCTCAGGGTGATACCCAGTGAGGAGTATTACTAGAGCAAAATCCTCGCTAAGAGGGAGTGTTGATTTGGGTAGCATCAAATGTGCTCTAGCCACGAAAAATGGTGGAGAGGCTAAAGCACATGAGATCTCCAAGACCCATAAATGGTTTGGGTAGAATGTAACCAGTTTGGAAGATATTAAAATAATTAATATTTTTAATGGAGTCCCTAAGTCTAAACTTAGGGAAAATAAAATATTAATGTCAATTAATATAAAACTGAGTTAGAATGGTCCAAAAGTCATGGATCAAGCCAAATCTAATCTTAGCTGTTGATTAGGGACTTAATCTCGGCCGTTGATGGATCAACGAGAAAAGTATAAGAAGAGGCTTGAGGACCAGTTGGAGAACACATTAAGAGAGACCAGTCAGTTTGATTTCTGGAGCGTGGTTAGCTGAGAAATTCAAACTAGTGGTCTGAAGAGTAGCAGGAGGCAACAAGTATGGAGCAGAGAGTCAGGATCAACAACGGAAGACTAGCGCAGAGGCAAGAGAGGCAGACGCAGGGCCTTTTAGGAAAACGCTTAGGCAATAGGAGACTACACAGTCACTAGACCGCCTGCATGGGTGACGTAGAGAGGCCCAGGGCTGACGCAAACAAGTAGGGGCTGACGCAGAGTGTTTGTGATATCTGCAACAAAATTTATCTTAATGTTTATTGAAGGAATTTCATAAATAACTTATTGAAAATATTTAGGCAAAGTAAGTCAGATGTTGCAATGTTAGAATTTTCACAATGATGTGTCGCAGAATTGGATATGTAATTTGAGGGTCTATACTGAATGGGTGTTCCTCCTTTGAGGGTTGAAAATGTAATCATCTTATGTAAAAATCATTTTAGTGCATGGTCCCTCATACTTAGACACCATGATTAAAATATTAGAGGGTGGAAAAATATTTAATCCTCTCAAGTATCAATTAATTAATTTCTCTTACAAAAATAAAATTAATCTTAAGTCAAAAAATTTATTAATTAGAGTAAAAAATTAAATTGCTAGAGAAGTTAAATTCTCCAAGTGGAAAAATTCATGGGTCTTAAAGAAATTAATTTTGGTGGTCCCCCACCAAGGGAATATTGGAAATTTTAAGAAAAATTGGACCCTTCGACCATGGTGGGCAAGTCAAAGTTAATTTTTTGAGGAAATTAGCTCAAAATAATTATTTTTGAGCTAATAAAAAATGGGTTTAATGAGAAGTTCGAAAATTCCTCAAAAATAATTATTTCGAAGACAAAGATTAAAAGATCATCAAATATTTATCAACGAATGAGATTATTTTGACAGGGATCAAGCCAACTAGCTGTTATTTTTTCACTTGGAGGATTTATCTATAAATTGAGTCATTTGTGTCTCAAGCCATCTAGTTTTGGCTTATTTAACTCTGGAAAGCTGATGTAAATTATTGTCTTGTTGGGAACATTGGAATAATCATAATAAAGACTTTGGAGTGCAGCTGATGGTGTCTCTTATCTAATGATTTGTGGTACATGTTGGTTATGAGCATTCCTATATTATGCTTTATAAAAATTTTGATCGTTATTTCATTGCAGGTGATTAGAATATTCTATTGGTGAGCTCGGGGTTTATCTTAGGTGATCCGATTCAGTAGGTGTTTTAACGATTTGATCTTTAGAAATATATAGTGTTTGCGGGTTCCCCAGCCCTTGGATTCCAAGTTCACAAACTTTTGATAGAGGGTGACTATGTTTGGACTCTAATTATTTTTATGGTGTTCTAACTTTGCTAAGGCTGTAGTTTATTATTTATCTTTTGAAATATTTTTAGCCACTACTAAAGATTTATAAAATTTCAATTTTTTTCCAAGCATTTTACATGTATATTTTGTAAATATAATTTGCATAATACACTAAAAAATAATTTTATTTTTCGAATTTTGGTTTTGCAGCTGGGGTTTTTGGGGTTTGAATTAATATTGAATTTTTGTATATATTAGAGTTTTGGGTATTTTTATTTTCATTTGTGCAAGTGAGATCAAGTGGAAAGAGTTGGATTGGAGCTAGATCTAGGCCCTTGAGGGTAAGATCTAATCTCTAATTTTTTTTGCAAGGCCAACCATTAAAGATTTTAGTGTAAAATTGAAGATCTAAAGCAAATCATTTTTTCAGAGCAAGGGTTTCAAGTTTTGGGGCTCCCAAGCCTAGATCTGTCCTCTTCAAGTTTAGTGTCTTCCTCCTAATGCCCTACATTAGCCCTTTAGGGCCCTACGTCAGCGTTCCAAGCCTCCTAGAGGCTGGCCGTAAGCCCCTAAGGGCCTCAACCTCCTTCCTTGTCCCTGGGTCAAGGGTTTAAGGCCATTTTTTGCCTAGCCGTGGGCATAGAAGGTCTTGATCCCCCTCCTAAGCCCTAGACGACAACCCTAGAGGGCTTGCGGTGGACCCTTAAGGCCTCTAAGGCCTGGACGCCACCCTTTTAGGGATTTTTCCTCCCTCCTTTGCCCTTCATTCTCCCTTTTTGGCTTCTTTTTGACCCCTTTCAGCCTCTCTTCAATGTTCTTCCTTAGCCTCTAGGCCTTTTCTAGCTCAACGCTAGCCCTATTGGGCCAAGTGCTAGCCTTCCTTGGCCCTAATTCGCCCTTGGCCCATCTCTGAAGTTTTTGGACTAGATATTGGTGGGTTTTGCAGGAATCAATTGGCTCAAATCTTGTGTTTTCAGGTGGCATCTTCATTGGAAAAGTTTTGGGCAGATTTGACAAGTCATCTTCAAGGCTTTGGGCCTAGGGTTTGCTCTATAAATCCTTATTTTTTCACTATTTTGCTACAACTGTAATAAATTCTCTATAACAGTCATCTAAGTGCCCTAAAATCTCATCTAAATAGTCTAGACACACCAAAAATTTTACTTGGGTTTTGGCTACTTTGGCACTGTTCATTAGGCCTAGATTTACTTTTTTTTGGCTGAAATATCTCTGCATAATCAAATAGATCAGATCTGACATAAGTTGGGAAGAACATTTTAAGAGGCATAAAATTGATTGGTGTGATATTTAGCACTTTGTCCTAGCATCTAATTGTCTTGAGCTTCAAGTTTTTGGCATAAATATCGAATTTGTAGTGACTGATATCTTTGCATAAAAGTGTGATCAGATATTATATTTTCTGAGTACCACATCTTTGAGAAGGCTAAAAGCTCACAATTCCATATTGGCAAAGTTGTTTTATTACCTGGAAATTGTTGGGCACAATTTGGTGCATAATTTTCTCACTGCTATAATAAGTATTTTCAGATAAAATATATCTTAGAGTAATCCATCATAAGAAGGGTGGTTATCTTGCATACTTACTTGGCAGGTCATTTAATGTTTCATTGGTCATATTAGTTTCTTATATGCTTGCTATTTTTTGGATTTAGAGTGAGTAGCTTACTATTGTCCCAAAGTTTAATTAGTGCTCTTGTGAAGAAGCTTGTCTAAACATTGATTATTTGAAAGCTAACGCTTGTTTGTTTCTTGTAAGATCATTCATAAGAATCACAACTTTGCACTAAATAAGCACTCACACATCTAAGCTCTAAATTTTTTAATCTTGTTGATGGTTTCGATTATTAAGATTTAAGTTTATTTAAACATTTCTAAGAATTTGTTGGATAATTGCTCTAAGTTAAGCTCAGCTCATAATCTTGTGCTCTTTCACAATCTTAAGAAGCTTTGGTAATTTTATTGTCTATCTTAAGCAATTGGCATCTTAAGTTTTGTTGACCGTTATTTTAATTGATCATCTTTCAATATTGGCGTTGTCTAAAGAGCATAATATTGGCATTATTGTTGGCATAAGATTGTTGATAATCATCATTGGAATGTCTTGAGTAATTGACATCTTGTGGATAATCATTGGCAAATTGTTAAGTGAATAATTACTCTTAATTAAGCATCTTGTGGATTTGACATTGGCACTTTTAATTGACACACTCTTGGTAATAAAATTGTCTTTCCAGATTAATCATAACTTTAAGTACTTAAACATTAAGCCAGTTTTAAACCGAAAACTCACTCATAACCTTTGCACAAGCATTCTAGGCCTCGTTGCATTAATAATTTATTTCCAAGCATAATCTTGGTTGATAGACTTCTAGGGCCACCCTTTCTCACATAGCTTGAGAGATTCAACACCTTTTTAGTGGTTAACACAGTGACCTTGTAGTCGTCAGAGCCACAGTTTCTGTAGTGCCGGAGGCACTAGGTGGTTGGAACATAGGGGGAGGTATCATTAATCAAGCCTTTGCTTGCTTCCCATTGGCTTCCATCCCACAACCTACTCTAAAGACTGGGGTCTCAAAACAATTAAAATGGAGGTTCCATTTTGACTAGGCATATAACTTAAAAGTGATCAAGATCCTTGCATTTCATCTAAATTTTAGGAATTGCATCTCATATAGGTTAGTGAGGTATCTAAGCAACAGTTGTCCATCTGGTTACTTCATCTGAAATTATAATAAGCAAGAATTTTGACTCCATAAGGCACTAGTCTCATATCTAAATCTAATCTAATGTTTGAGTGTTGCTAAATTTAACCAAGTAGCTAGGTTACTCAATCGTGTCTCCCGGGCTTGTTGGTTGCCAACTTGCCTTCCACCTTCACATTTCCATAGGTACACCCCCCATAGCTTGTTGTTGGGAGACAACTAGAATGGAGTGGGCGGGGATCAGAGTGACAGCCCCCTTCCTGAGCTGTTGTTGTGGTGCCTGTACAATTTGAGCGACAACTCCCTAGAGTGAAACTCTCTAGCAAAAATCATAAGCTTACTTAGATGTGTTACATGGCTTTATAAACATACTAGAATCATTTTTACATAATGGCCCACAGGGCTATAGAATTTGAATTACAATTGAAGACCAAAAGCTGCATGATAATGGTGAAATCTGAAAAAAATTTGACTGCTCTGAATTGTACTCTGCTACAGGATAGTTGACACTTAAGTGGTCAACAAGAACATTACACTTACAAACACATCAAATGTGTTAATTTATTATCACATTTTTTTCTTTTAATTTGCGTTGAATTTTATTCTCTGTTTTGAGTTTTTTTTATTGATGGTATCTATTTTCATTTTTTGTTTGAAGTCAATGTTCTCCTCTTGTAAGTGGTCCAGGACAAAGCTCCTCTGAGTTTTGCATTTGTGCTTCTCTCTAATTTCAATATTTGATGTAGGGAATATTGGAGGATATCTTTAAAACACATAAAATATAATAATCTATGATCACATTTTTCCTTTTAAATAAGATCGAATATTATGTTCTTTGTGTTTCAAGTTTTTCTTTTAACTGGTATCTAATATTTGCTTTCCGTTGCTAATCAATGTTTACGTCTATTTCATTTGTAGGTACTATAGACATACATATGAATATTCTGTGCGATATGGAACTAAATTGAACATACATATGATCATGTGCTTTTGTGTGGCTAAATCTTTGGGGATCCACCATTTGGTGAATTTCACAGTTCTACATATCAACTTAGCATTTGCTTTGGTAAATTTCTACATTTATAACTGGAAAAATATTCCCATGCATATATGGGAACGAGACACATTCTGCTGATTACTTTCACTTTTCTACATGTTCTGCTGAATATATACGCTTCTCTATTGTATTACGTTATTATAGGCACTGATATATCTATCTATCTATCTATCTATCTATATAGTGTCTACAAGGATTTCTAATTTTTAGAAGCATTATTTGTTTTGTCAGTTGAATAACGATGGCGACTTTCTTTACCTATTGGCAGATGCTGCAGTGACAGCGGTATAAAAAACTGTTTCTGACTTTGATATTTGTCTTTAGTTTTAGTGTGCATTTCATTCTTCTAAAGAGTGTTATGTGAAAGATTACTCTCTAGTGTTTATCTCATAAATTATAATTCAATATCTTACCATTTTGTTCTGCAGTTTCAATATGGGAATCCCGATGTACTTTGCTCTCCTCTTGTTAAAGCAAATTCATCAGGACAAGATTTGATGGTATGTTTAATCTCATATTAACTTTGGCTTTGCATGGTTCTGTAATAGGTAATATTATAGACCATTACAAATTTTTTCAATTTCTAATTTGAAGTTGGGTTGTTTATTTGTTAGATTCTGCAATTTTCTAAATTATTGACCTAGTTCAGTACTTTAGTGTGAAAACTTTGGTTTCTTACATTCTAATATTGAATTCAAATGTTATGCTGTGCTATGCTAAAAAATAATATCTATGATGTTTTGTCTTCTTTATTTGTTGACATCTCAAAATTGCAACTGCACTTTGCAATTAGGCTGCTTCCTTCTAGTGATGAAACCTTAGTGGGATGACATTTTGATTATCAAATAATTGGTTCTCAAGTGGGCTGCTGCACTAAGTAGGTTATTTCCTTTGTTGGCATAAAACTCTTCACAAGTAAGCCATAATAAATGAGCATGTTTGTTTTTGGCAAGAGGTGCATATATTCTTTTTCTTTGGGGTACATTGGGTGATCTCCAGCCAACATGCAAGAGTTAGTTCACTGCCCCACCATAGGACACCTTGCCAACATGCAGCTCACTTTAGTAACACCACTCTAACTGCAGCATCTAAATGACTTTGGTAACATGTTATTTCTAATTTTTCTACAGCTAATTTAGGGTCCTTTTTTTCAAGCTGATTCTTTCGTCTTTCATTCATACCTATGTCATTGTTAATTAGATCAAATGCCGTTCACATTATTAGAGTATTTATGATTGCTTTCTCTATTTTTTATGCCTATGAGGCCGAGTGCCAGGCTGGAATGGCAAAGAAGTAAGCGTACTTCGTCAAGTGATCCACTAGTACATAGATGTAGTCTTTGCCCTGTACTGTGGGCAGCCCCGTAATAAAATCCATCGATATGCTTTCCAATTTCCCCTCCGGAATGGGAAGCGGCTGAAATAGGCCCGTGGGTGTATCTGCTCTCCCTTGTTCCGCTGGCATATGTCACACACCCGGATATGCCCACGCAAAGCACTCCCTAATGGTCCGATATGTCTTTGTGAACCCCTGATGCCCGCTAATGGTGAATCATGAGTAGCCTTTAGAATCTTCTCCTTCAATGGGGAGTTGGGTACCAAGTAAATCCGGTCTTGATAGTATATCATCTCATTCATCCCTTGATACCGATCATCTATTACCAACCCATCAAGGACCTCACATGCAAACTTGTCCTTGGAGTACTCAACTAGTAACCGCGCCCTCTAGTCCGGGACGATGCTCATCAAGGACAAAGTGGCCGGTCTCCTGTACAACGCATCAACCACTATGTTGTGCTTCCCTTTGACATACTCAATGTCGAAGTCATATGCTTGTCGTTTGCTCACCCACTTTTGCTACCTCTCCTACAGCTGTTTCTACTCCAAAAAGAACCCGAGGCTGTTGTGATCAGTCTTGACCTTGAACTTGTTCCCTGCTAAGTATTGCCTAAACTTGGCCAACGCATACATGATGGCCAACATCTCCTTATCATAAATGGATTAAAGTAGCTCAAGGGGCAATAGCTTTCTGCTCTCAGCCGCTATGGGGTGCCCTCCCTGCATCAATGCGACCCCCACACCCACTCCTAATGCATCATAGTCCAACACGAAATGTTGAGTGAAGTTAGGAAGTGCCAACACTGGGCAACTACTCATGACCTCCTTGAGGCGATCCAATACCTCCTGCGCTGTAGTAGTCCACTCAAAGTCCCCCTTCTTCGTGAAGTCTGTGAGGGGTGCAACCAGCTGGGAGAAGCCCTTCACGAACTTCTTGTAATAAGTGCAAATGCCCACAAACCCCCTCAGCTCGATCACATTCTGGGGCTTTGGCCAATCCCGGATAGCTCTAATCTTCTCCTCATGTACTCTAACACCATCTTCCCTAATGATGTGCCTTGGGTAGAGCATCTTGGTCAGTCCAAACTCGCACTTGGACAATTTGGCATAAAACTGCTGCTCCTCCAGAATGCGCAGTATTGTCTCAAGGTGCTATAAATGCTCTTCCCATATTCGACTTTAAATCAGTAGGTCGTCAAAGAACACTAGCATGAACTTCCTCAGCTGCCCACGAAACACATGGTTCATGCATGATTGGAATGTCACGGGTGCGTTGGTTAGCTCGAAGGGCATAACCAAGAACTCAAAGTGCCTATAATGGCACCGAAATGTTGCCTTTAGGACATCTTGGTCCCTCACCCGGATCTTATGGTACCTCGACTGCAGATCATTCTTCGAGAAGAACTATGCTCCCTTCAACTCATCCATCAACTCATGTATAGGGGGAATGGGATAGCGGTTCTTCATCATCTTCTTGTTGAGGGCTGTATAATCGATGCACATCTGTAAGGACCCGTCCTTCTTCTTCACCAACACAACTGACGAAGCAAAAGGGCTAAAGTTGGGCCTGATATGCCCGAGTGCCAACAGTTCGTGGATGGCCCTCTCGATCTCATGTCGATAAGCCTTGGGATGTCGTTAAGGGGTGGTGATGATGGCCTGCACCCTTGGCTCCAACTCGATAGTGCACTCAAACCCCCAGTCAAGTGGTTGTCCTGGTGGTATGTCCCCAAACACCACTGGATACCTATCAAGAACAACCTGTATCTCCAGATGTGGTGGACTGGGCTTTCCCCTAGCCTCTGAGATCCTCAACTCCACAACCCACTCAATGTCTCCATGTCTCAAGTCAGCCTCCATCCTGTGGGCCGAAACAGTCTATGGTAAGTAGGAGTGCATCCCCTGGAGCAACACCGTCTTGCCTTCTGGTCCTACAAATTCCATCTCCAACTTCGTCCAGTGTGTTGTGACTCTGCCAAGCATATAGAGCCACTGGACTCCCATCGCTACGTTGGTGTCTGGTACATCCACCACAAAGAAATGATCTGTCATGGATTAGTTCCCCATGGTCACTGTCAAGGCTGGTACATAACAAGTACACTGCATGGTCCTGTCCCCAGGCACAAGCACTGGCAATCCTTCAAAATCCTCAGTTGTGATGCCCCTCCTCTGAACTGCTAAGCATCGATGAAGTTGTGGGTAGCCCCACCGTCCACCAGAATTGAGACATGCTCCCCCTGAACAGTGCCTCTAATCCTCATAGTCAAGAATTTGGGTACCCCACACAGTGATGCAATGACCCCTCTAGTAGGAGCGAAGGAAACTTCCCTTGGTGGTGGTTGTGGTGGTGGTCCTCCTCCTCCCTGCGGTGCTGCGCTGCCCTCTCCACTCATCTCAAAATAGGTCTCATCCTTTGCATCACTCTCAAAGAAGACCTCGATATAGTGGGCCTTGCCCACTGCACACCTATGGCCTGGTGCCCACGACTCCTGATAAGTGAAGCACAGTTTCCTTGTCTTGAGGTCTCTCTGGGTCTTATCATCCAACTGTCCACGTCCCTGATTTGCTCTTGGTGGTGGAGCCATAATGTCCTTCCCCCTCTGCTAGAAACCTTGTCTAGGGGGTAATGGTGCCCTTTCCCTGGGTAGAGCATCTTGCAAATCTCAGGTTCTCCTAAATGCATCCTGCAATGTAACGGCCTGTTGGACATCACTAACCCGCGCAATGGCAGTGCTAGCCCATCCTCAAACATGAAAATCCTTCTAGAATGTAACAAGTCAAGCATCATCACAAACAATTGCAGAAACTCTGAGATGTAGGTTTCTGCACTCCCGGTTTGCTTGAGCCTCGTCAGATCCCTGAAATACTCCTCCGGATCCTTCCTCTCGAACCACTGCAACACCCTCTTGGAGAAATCATCATAGGTAGTCACTCTCGCATGTCCCAACATGGTCAATCCGTGGAACCACTAGTCGTGGGCTTCCCCTTCTAGATGCAATGTGGCAATCTTGATTGCCTCTCGTTCTGTGATTTGGTTCAGCTGGAAATACGCATCCAGTTTTTCGACCCATGCCTTGGCTGAACTCTTGGAGGACCCATCGAAGGTTGCGAGAAATACCCTCCCCATAGTGCGTTGCAAATCTATCCCCTGCGTGTAACCTCCACCATTTTTTCCCTTGGGCTTGTTGTTTCCCTTCAACTGACAAAAATCTTTGAAAGTGATGGCCCTCCCAAAATCAGGCCCATAAGACTGATACTCCAGGAAATAGTCCTCGTAAGGTGCCTCCTCCTGCTCTAAATTGTAGGAATGTAGGAATGGTAGATCTAGGGGGTGTATTCTGAATCAATGGCATGTTGGCATGGAGAGATGCATGGTGATGTGAGGTGCCAGATCCTTCTCCATGGTGGAAATCCCCTTGGAATCCCTTACTCTTGTTGCCATTGCCATTTCGCTAGACCATTCCTTTAATGTTTCAAGGCAAACCCTGCACTGCCTTCAGTAGGAGTTGGGTAAACTCCTTCGCCTCCTCCCTTTTGTCTCCTTCATTATCCCCCATGTTGGTTTCTTCTATTTCTGGTTCTGTAGTCACAAGATCAGGGGTGATCTCTAACTGTCGTTCCTTGCTTCTATACCTCTACCTCTGGTATGTCGCGTTTTGCCTATCCTCCGATGTCATAGACTGCGTTGCTCCCACAGGATGTGCCAAGTCTATGAGCTCTGATACCACTGTAATATCCCTAAGGAAAATTTACAGTAAATATGAAAGTGTAATAGACAAACACATCATGAAATTAAAACAAACCATCAGACCACGAAATCAGCATCCAAACTGCACTGTCTACTCATTTTATTAAATGGAAGAGGTGTACAACAAGGTGCTGGAATGTGTGCACTTGGGCTTGCTCTTGGCAAGCTAACAAAAGCCCAAAATGAACAATGGAACACTCTCCTCCAAGCTGTTGGTAATTCGGCCCAAGAGCTGCATTATAAATGCCTAGAAAGGTGTTGCTGCCTAAAATGTTCTGCTGTTAGAGCCTTCCTTGTTGCTGAGAAAACTCCAGGAAATTAACCCTGACCTTTACTCAAGAAACCTAGAATAACCCACAAGGGGTTTGGCCAAAGCTTGAACCCTTAATTTCGACCCTCTTGGGCTTGGTAGGTTCTCTTGCTGGGTAAATCGACCCACTTGAGAAATCTGTTGCTAAATGCTCTCAAAATTCCTTCAATCCCTGTTAGAAGGCTTCCCAAGCCTTCCCACCAAATTTCCTCCTCAAACTCCCCTATCTCGACAACTTCTCGTAGTGCCTCAAGCTATGACTGTGTAGTCCCTACACTGCTGTTACTCTTCCTGCTGCTGTTACTCGATTCCCTATTGCTGGTACGAATTGGGATGAAGTAGAACTCCCTCCTAGGGCTGGCACTCGAAGTCCACCAAAGAAAGGACTAGGATTTCCGCTTGGAAACACCTGGTGTGTTGAACAACACATGCAGAGTCAACTCACTGCTCAAGCATGCTCTTGTCAAAAGACAAATTCTGGAAATGATAGATGATAAGCAAAATGAGAGCCCCTCCTTCCTTTCGTCGATTTGCCTCCAAGGTTTCCCATGTCGGCCCACATCGAGTTTCCCTCACCTTTTTCACACCAATGAGAGTGTACTCTCCATGTGGGCTGAAAATCCTTTGTGGTGCCCCCCACACTCCACTAAAGCCGCAATATTTCCTTCGAACTCTAAAGTTGGGGTGCTTCTCATTCCAAAAATCAATTGTGGGTCCCCTAGACCCACTTCTCTTAAGTGAAACAATGAAATACACCAAAATTGAGTAAAATTTGATGTTACTTAGTGAAACACTAAGTAAGAATATCACAAAAAACCTAACATGAGCTCTACCTCATTTATTATGGCTGTCACCTAGTGCTTGAGCACATGTCTCTTTTCATATTATGAGAAGGAACCCTTGGATGTCGCAACCCCTAGTGGGCAATGAACTACTTCACCATTAAGGGGATAATAACTACTATACTTCAGAAAAAGCAAGGTCTAACCTATTCTGCTACAAGCAGTAATACAATGAAAAATCAAGGAAAAGTAAAGGGCACACAAGAGGGGTGGAAAAACAAAGGCAGAGTTGGTAACGCATGCATCCACGATTGTCCCCTCCCCACATCTAAACACTCAGGATGACAACCCATCATAGCTAGTCCCTTTGACCATGGCACTTGGCCATGAAGTCTTCTCCCCTCTATTCCATCATTATTCACTTGACACCTATCAATTGAAGGGTGTACCAAGGACATGTCACTTTGCCTTGGGGGCTAGAAACACCTAATAGGGTGGTCTATTAGCTATTCCTATATAGGGAGGTAACACCATCGCGAGTTCAAAGTCTCAATTTTGGAAGGAAAGCCTTATTTGAAGTGTCAAATTGCCCATTACTTTCAAGCATGTTTTAGTTAGATGCAAAAATGATTAAATGTACCTAATGATGTAGTTGCTAGCACTAGATATTGTGTGTAATTGTCAGGTGGTTTCACACGACTTGGCAACTTGACTGGGCCCTGTTGCTGCACAAACTAGCAAGGCTAGTTTGTAGGCTAGAACTAGAGTGTGAAAATTTCAAGTTTGAAATTCTATTGCAGCAACTAGAATTAATTCTTCTAATTGTTAATTAATTAACAATTTATTTGCTACAACAAATATCGAATAAATCACACTGCAACCTTCATAAATAAAACTGCAGAAAATAATAGCACTGGAAACTAAGAAATATGCTAGCACACACATAAATTTGACACTTATTTTTTGTTAAAATTGGCAACTAGAGCCAAACTCCATGTGGGTCATCTTATTTATGGCAGCTGATATTTTTCTTGGATTCCTCCCTTCAAGAGGTGTAGGATTGATCTAAAGATCATCTGATTCCGACATGTATTTATGGAGATATGAATTTATTTGTATTATTTGACAATTTGTCAAGGTCGGCCAGCAAGCAAATTACCCCAACTCAACCTAAACGTTGTATTATAAAAAGAAGAGTCTTCAAGTCATTTGACACACTCACTTCTCTTATGATGTCTCTCCACTCGTTTGGGTTTGGTGGCTAGAGAGGTCAAGAGGGAGAAGCCCTAGACGCAGTGAAGGAAGGGTTCTAGACGCAGCAAGACAAGGTGCCCTAGATGCAGTTGAAGGGAGAGACACCAAGCTGCAGTTGAAGGAGATCTGGCCGCAGTCAAGCAAGCCTCATACGCAGGCCTAATCCGCAGCAAAGGAAGGCTCCTATCCGTGCAAGGGTAAGGCCAGATCTGCAGCTATTGAGGAGCCTTAATACGCAGTCCTAAAGTGCCCTAGCCGCAGGTCAAGAAGGGACCTTAATCTGCTGTCAAAGGAGACCCTCAAACACAACTAAAGGAGACCCTAATCCAATGTCAAGAGAGCCATCAACCCGCTGTCATAAAGGAGACTAGGACGCAGTCAAGGGAGGTCCTATTCACTGTCAAGAAGAAGCTCCAATACACAGCAAACAGGTACCTAATCTGCTGTCCAAAGAGGCCCTAAATCTGCCATCACAAGGAAGCCTAAAACCGCTGTCAAATGGAGCCCTAATACACAGCTAAGTAAAGACACTAAGTCGCAGCAGAAGTAGCTCTAGGCCGCAGCAAGGAGTCATATCACAACATTAAGACACCTGGATAGACAACATATTTACTGTAGGTGACAGCGTAATAAAGGAAGCTGTTCTAGATATGATTTAAGGACTGTTTACTAGGTTGATAAGCCACAGTCATAAATTGAATGTGTTGAAGAGATCTGCTCCATAGTTCAGCGTATAGATGCTTGAAAGTGCTGCTGCGTTGATGATGTTTATGTAACTGTTTTGAGGACATCTTCTACGGTGTTGCTATGTGCTAGGCCATAGGCCATAGTACCATAGCAAGGGCTTCTTAGGGCTGCTCTCTTAGGGCTTTTTGGAGATTATGAAGGAAGTTTAGTATTACTTCAGGTGCCCTTGTCAGATCAGCCATTCATCACAGTCAAGGGAGTTTAGGGCTGCATATTGTGCCCTAACCAGAATCGCTGGAGCAGCTAGCAATTGAAGGAATGTTGCATTAGGATATACTACAACACTCTTAATGATTGAAGACTGTCATGATGCTGTATTTTCTACTGCTGTCATAAAATCTCAGATTTGTATATTTGTACTATCTCTCTCTTTTGAACTATTGAAGAATATAAATTGATCAAGGGTTTCCCCACATTGGGGTTTGTCCCTGATTGGTGCCACATCTTGTGTCCTCTTGTCTTGGCTTGTCTTCTACTATTTATGTTTGTATTCTAGAATCTATCTGCATTTTACTATCATGCTGATGTGATCGCTAATCTGGATATTGATATTGAGATAACAAGAAAATTGAAGTAAATTGCTCTAAGCATAGAACATACCAAAATTTAACATGGTATCAGAGGTGAGGTGAAGACAAAACCCAAGCAAGAGTGAAAGAGCAATCACCGAAGACAGTTGGAAAGGACAAAAAGTTCAATGGGTTCTTCATCCCACTTCTCGGCTGAAGACAAGCTCCGTGAAATGTCTGACTATCACGAATGGAAAATTTCTCTTGATCAGACATTGGAAGAACAAGGAGTGCTGGATTTTGTAAAGGGTAAAATCCCTGAGCCTCCATCAATTGCACCAACTGTTACGAAGAACAAGTACACCAAAGGTGAAGTCAAAGTGAAGAAGATTATCAGAGATTCCATTGACAAGCGTCTGGTGGCTTACATCTCCGATCAAAACACCTCCAAAGAGATCTACGACAGATTGGTAAGCATGTTCAAAGTTAGTGATTCAAATCAAATTTTGTTCCTCAAAAATAAGTTGAAGGATATTAAGAAGGGCAAGGACGAGGATATTTAATCGTACTTCTTAAGGATCAACGAGATCAAGAATGGTCTTCTATCGATTGGAGAAATCATATCTGGCAGGGAACTTAGTATCACTACCCTTGGAGGACTTCCACCCGAGTGGTATATATTTAGAACCACTATTCTCAATAATGATCCAATATCGAGGTTTGAAGAATTGATGTCAAGATGCATTCAAGAAGAAACAAGAATGGTGGAACAAGAAATGCCTTCTAATAAAGGCAACCCCACTGCTTTCTTTGCTCATCCCAAAGGAGAAATAATTGAGGGTCTAAAGGTCACTTCAATGGAAAGCCCGAACCTAAGGGTGGAAGGAAGGGCAGGTCTTTTGCTTGCAATAAGTTTGGCCATTATGCGAGGGAGTGTCCAAATAGAAGGGACACATCACATGATGATGATCACAATCATTCCGGGGGCAACTTCAACAACAATGATCGAAGGAATGACAGGTACAATGGCAAAGGAAAAATGAATGCAGGGCATTAAGGAAATGGCTGACCTTCCAAGAAAGTAAGGAACTCCAAGTATGAAGAATCAAATGTTGTTTCTGATAAGCAAAAGAAGTATTATCTTATATTGGCTCTCTCCACTACTTCTCTATCGGACACTTTGGGAAATTGGTTTATTGATAGTGGTGCTTCTAGACACTTCACCAGATACAAGGAATCTCTCTCTCATTTGATAGAGAAGGAGACAAACTTGGGATTATTCTTGGAGACGATGTCACCTATCCCATAGACGGTGTAGGGAAAGTTACCATTCAATTGAATTAGGGTAACACGATTCATTTACAAGAAGTTCTATATGTACTTGATCTCAAGAAGAACTTGGTGTCCATTTCAGGAATGGAAGACAAAGGTTTCAAGGTGGCATTCATCGATGGAAAGGTACGTGTTTGGACAAGGAATTTTAAAGATGGTTTTACTTTTGGGTTCATGGTTGGCACTTCGTATAAAGTTGCAGGAAGTCCATTTGAGACCATGTCGTGTGTCACATCTCTTCAATGGCACCAGAGGTCTTCCCATCTTCATTGTAAGGCCCTACCCAATGTGAGACAGATGGTGACAGGGATGCCTGAGTTCAAAGAAAAGCATGAAGGTATATGTCCGGGATGTACCAAAGGAAAGCTTACAAGTAATAGCAAGATCACAGGTGTGGAACAACCCGAGGGGTTAGAGGTTCATGCTTAGGAATCTCATATTTGCAGGTTGAAGGAATCTCTCTATGGTTTGAAGCAAGCACCCCAAGCTTGGTATGAGAGGATTGACAACTATCTGATGAAGCTGAGATTCACTAGGATTGAAGCCAATCCAAACCTTTGCCTTAAGGTTGTGGATGATAGACCTATCATACTGGTGCATTATATGGATGACCTCTTTCTGACAGGTGCAGACCCTCTCATTTACAAATGTAAGAGGGAGTTGGATTCCGAATTTGGAATGGTGGACTGCAAGCCTATGACTACCCCAATGGAGCTTAACTCTAAGAAGTTATGTGGTAGTGCTGCTGAACCTGTATTGGGAAATGTTTCTGAGTATTGTCAACTCATGGGAGCACTGAGGTTCTTGGTGAACTCTTGTACGGATATATGTTTTGCAGTTAACACATTGAGCCAATATATGTTTGAGCCTCATCACTCACATTGGATTGGTACAAAGAATCTTCTGAGATATCTTCGGGGCACAGTCACTCATGGATTGAGATACACTACCAAAGATGTGAGGTTGCATGATTATTCTAATGCTGATTGGGTAGGTAGTGTGATGGATAGCAAGAACACTCCTGGGTGCTGTTTCTCTATGGGTTCTTCTTCGGTATCCTCGATGAGCAGGAAGCAAAAGTTAATTGCTTTGAGCACCACTGAGGCTGAATACATAGCTGCGAGTATGGCCTGTTGTGAAGTTGTCTGGTTGAGGAAGCTCTTCAGTGAGTTTTTTGGACACGTGCTGGATACCACCGTGATCCTCTGTGACAACCAGAGTGGTATTCAATTGATGGAGAATCTCATATTTCATCATCGCTCCCAGCACATAGCCATCAGGTACCACTTTATTCGAGATATGGTACATCGAGGAGCAATAAGCCTCCTTCACATTGGGACTGATGTGCAAGTCGCTGATATTTTGACGAAGCCCCTAAGAAAGGTCAAATTCTTGACTTTCCGAGAACGACTAGGAGTCATGGAGAGACCCTCTCCTGAGGGTCCCGTATGATTATGAATATTGAGCTCTGGGAGCTCCGAGGGGCTTGGGGTCTATGTTGTAGGAAATGTAGGGCAAGGGGGCGTTTCTGTACGGAAACAGGTATGAAACGCTGAAACGCGTTTGGTACGGCCCTGAAACGCGTTTCAGGCGGTACTGCCACGTTTCATGAAACTGAAACGTGGCCAGTACGGCCTGAAACGCGTTTCAGGGCCATACGACTCACGTTTCAGTTTTTTTTTTTTTTTTTTTTTTTGTTTGGTTTTCTAATTTATTTTAGGTTATCCTAGTGACTTCTAGTTGCTTCTTAGATCTTTGTCTAAAGTTATAAAAGTGAACTTTTGCTCTGTGTTGATATGTAGTTCATGGTAATGTTAAATTCTTAAAGTAAAAGTGATATTCTCCTTTATTTTTCATTTTCATCCTTTTTACTTAAATTTTTAACATTACCATGAAATGACTCAGGATGTTTGAGAGTGGTTTCGCCCTCATTGGATTTCATATGGAGAAAGTAGAATTTTAGATCTCACTCAAAATCCAACAGACTTATCTGTTTTACAGGATTTCAGGATTGGCAGGATTGCAATGTTTCCATTGGATTTTGTCATGTACTAAGGTCTAGAACTTGTATTTAACCAAGAGAACCAAGCCCTCTATGCAGGGGAGACTCCCAATAATCAAGAGCACCTAGGGTACTAGGGTATGGAATTTGTATTTAATCAAGACCACTAAGGTCATTCGACTATGCAGGAGGAGACTCTCAATCAAGCACGAGACAAGAAATTAGAAATTTCTAGTGGCTGATTTTGGATATTGTTATTTTCATTATATGATCATTCATGAGTAAATATGATGTAAATTTAGAGACTTATCATTCATGCATTGAGAATTGACAATTTTATCATAATGTAATAAATTAGAATGTATCATATATGCTTTATGATTGCACATATTTCTTAAATGTCCTAATATATATATATATATTCACGTTTCCCCGTTTCTAAAATTTGGGGAGGTCGCATTTCGTATCGCTTCCCATTTCGGAAACTCGTACCCGTTTCCTCGTTTCGTGCAACTTAGCTTGGGGTACTTCTTGGAGCGATGAGGAACCATATGGTGAGTGGTTCAACCTTCCCCTAGTGGTTTGCTATGTAGGCAGGATGAGTGGTTCATCCTTCTCTTGCTGAGACACAATCATGGGGTGAGTGGTCCAACCTTCCCCTAGTGATTTGTTGTGTACAGGGTGAGTGGTTTAGCCTTCCTCTGGGATACCCCATGGCGACATGTAGGCAAGATGAGTGGTTCATCCTTCTCTTGCTGAGACATCCTACCCATGCAGTTTGAGACTCATGGGAAGTACCTCTCATTTGGTCAATGAGTAGGGAAATGAGGATAAGGACCATAGTACTACCGATGGATGCATCTTGTACTACCGTACTCCCTATGCTAGGATGATATTGGTCTGGGATCAATTGGAACTGAATCCGGGTCAATAAGAGTGGTATGAGACACTCTCTTTATTTGGAATTGATTTCGGATCAGTAAGGGTGGTATGAGACACTCTCTTTATTTGGAACTAATTTCGGATTAGTAAGAGTGGTATGAAACACTCTCTTTCATCTGGAATTGACTTCGGGTCAATAGAGAATGGTATGATACATTCTCGATAATTTCTTCTTCATAGTTCAACAAAGTAGAGCAGAGCAGTGCAGGACACTGCATTGATGGCAGACATAGTACAGACTGGCAGATGGATTAGCAGATGGAGTTCTCCCTAGTTGAGAGGGAGTGTTAAAATTGGCAATTAGGGCCAAACTCCATGTGGGTCGTCTTATTTATGGTAGCTAATATTTTTCTTGGATCCCTCTCTTTGAGAGGTGTAGGATTTGTCAAGGTCGGCCAACCATCAAATTACCCCAGCTCAACCTCAGCATTGTAATATAAATAGAAGAGTCTTCATGTCATTTGACACACTCACTTCTCTTATTATCTCTCTCCACTCGTTTGTGTTTGGTGGCTAGATAGGTCAAGAGGGAGAAGCCCTAGACGCAGTGAAGGAAGGGTTCTAGATGCAACAAGACAAGGTGCCCTAGACACATTTGAAGGGAGAGACACCTAACCGGTGTTGAAGGAGATCTGGCTGCAGTCAAGGAAGCCTCATACACAGGCCTAATCTGTAGCAAACGAAGGCTCCTATCCGTGCAAGCGTAAGTCCAGATCTGCAGCTATTGAGGAGCCCTAATATGCAGTCCTGAAGTGCCCTAGCCGCAGGTCAAGAAGGGACCTTAATCCATTGTCAAAGCAGACCCTGAAACGCAACTAAAGGAGACCCTAATCACTGTCAAGAGAGCCATCAATCCTCTATCATAAAGGAGACTAGGTCGCAATCAAGGGAGGTCCTATTTGCTGTCAAGAAGAAGCTCCAATATGCAACAAACACAGACCTAATCTGTTGTCCAAAGAGGCCCTAAATCCGCAGTCACAAGGAAGCCTAAAACTGCTGTCAAATGGAGCCCTAATACACATCTAAGTAAAGACACTAAGTTGCAACAAGGAGGAGTCATATCACAATATTAAGACACCTGGATAGACAACATATTTACTGTAGGTGACAGCGTAATAAAGGAAGTTGTTCTAGATATGATTTAAGGACTGTTTGCTAGGTTGATAAGCCACAATCATAAATTGAATGTGTTGAAGAGATCTGCTCCATAGATCAGCATATAGATACTTGAAAGTGTTGTTGCGTTGACGATGTGTATGTAACTGTTTTGAGGACATTTTCTACAGTGTTGCTATGTGCTAGGCCATTGGCCATAGCACCATAGCAAGGGTTTCTTATGGCTGCTCTCTTAGGGTTGTTTGGAGATTATGAAGGAAGTTTAGTACTACTTCAGGTGCCCTTATTAGATCAGCCATTCATCACAGGCAAGAGAGTTTAGGGCTGCATATTGTGCCCTAACGAGAATTGCTAGAGCAACTAGCAATTGAAGGAAGGTTGCATCAGGATATGCTACAACACTCTTAATGATTGAAGACTGTCATGATGATGTATTTTCTACTATTGTCATAAAATCTTAGATTTGTATATTTGTACTCTCTCTCTCTGCTGAACTATTGAAGAATATAAGAAGAATTGATCAAAGGTTTCCCCACATTGGGGTTTGTCCCTGGCTGGTGCCACATCTTGTGTCCTCATGTCTTGGCTTGTCTTCTACTGTTTATGTTTATGTTCTATTTGCATTTCACTATCATGTTGATGTGATTGCTAATCTGGATATTGATATTGAGCTAACTAGAAAATTGAAGTAAATTGCTCTAAGCATAGAATATTACCAAAATTTTACATTTTTGGACTAGAGTCCCTGGGAAAACCCAAATGGGGAAAACCAATGTAGCGGTTGAGGGTTTTTTTATTATTATGCAGCTATGCAATAATTTGAGTACAATCTCGATGCCAAATACTGGCTATCTTGCAGAGAAAATACTGGCAAGAATAATCTGAGGGAAATTACCCTCACTCTGAGCAATCTCGGCTCTTGACTGCCCTGAAAAGCAAGTCGTCCACCTAGCTCTGTGCAGGCCCTACATCACCTCTGTGTGGTTGCTCACGCGCGTTAGCTTGAAACTTCTGCAATTCAAGCTGTCCTGCTTGTTGCTGACTGGGAAAACGCTTCTCCGACACTCTTGAATGGCTTCCTAGCGTCTGGATTTCAAAACGTCTTCCTCCTTCAGCAAATAGATCTGCCCTCTGAGGCTTCTGCGCTGCGCTTCTGGAGCCTTCTAGAGAAATTTCGGCCTCGCTGCAATGTACTCACCGGATCTGGAAAATCTTCCTTCGACTTCACTGCCCCTGCCCCTCTGGCTCGACTTCCTTCTCTAGCTCGAACTTTTCAGGTTGCTGCCTTTGGAAAATCAAACTCTCAAAGTAAATCGATCTCTGTGTGTTATCTCCATTACCCATCGAGTTCTTATAATCTTCTGTTGGGACTCCAACAACCACGATTAAAACTTAATCAAGTGCTAAGATCATATCAGAGTCGATGCGTGTGAGTTTCTAGATGATTCACAACTTATCTCAATTAATACTGATTAATTAACTAGTTTTCCTAAGTTTAGACTCAGGAAAAATTAAAAAAAAGGTTAATAAGCTAATTGAAACACTTCTAGGTGGAATTTTCGGAAACGATTTCTTCCCCGTGCCTTTTAGCATACCAATTCATTAAAGAAATCAAGTAAAAGAGTTTATAAACCATGGAAAACAAGTGGGTGTAGAAATTTCTCATTTACCACTCTGGTTTTCAGTTTCACCTTATTTCTCCCGTATAGTTAAATGCCCTTTCCCATATCCATACATTCAACAACTGAAAAAATAAATTTTTGTTGAAAACACAAATTCTGGAAATTTTACAGAACGCTGAAAAATGCAGAAATAAAAATCAGCAAGTACAAATAGTCATTTAACACATTTGAACACAGTGATTTTTGGTCAATGTGACCCTGGAAAAACCCCCTACAACTCTTGGGGAAAACCAGTTCGAGAGCTCTTCTTTATTTCTGAAAATGCCTTTTTCACAGTGAGAAATATTCAGCAAAAAATCAGCAAGCAAATTTACAACTTATCTCTTTTCCCGTGCCTCACAACAAACTGGAAATTACAACAAACAGGACAACAATAAATGCTGTACGGCCTCCTCGATTTTTGTGCCCACTTTTAGCATTAAATGCTGATGTACGACCTGCATTCAATGCACTGTATGGACTGCAATAAATGCGCTGTACGAACCTCGATTTGCATGAAGAAAAAACAGAGAATTGCTCCTCGATTTCTGTGCAAACCAGCTGTACGGATTTCTAGAAAATCGTGCCAAAATCAGCCTTTCACTGTGTGCTGAATCAGCTGTACAAATCAGCTCAACTGCTGCCTTGGAATGTCTGCCAAGCTGTTGTCTCCTTCTCCTCCTTGTCCATAAATCTACCTTGCTCTCATGCTCTCCTTCTCTCAATCTGCTCATGAAAGACTAAATGACCTTTTGCCTCCTTTTCCTCCTTTAATCTAACCCTAAGTGACTTTTGGGTAACCTCTAAATCCAATGGCTGTAATAGATTGAGATCTAGGGCTGAGATTAAATGCTCATTTAAATCTCACTTTTTATTTTTTAACTCACCCCACTTTAATAAAGACCCACTTAGTGATTTATTTCCAAAGTCACTTTTCCTTTCTAATTTTACATTAACTTTATTAAAGTCGCTTTAAAATTAGACTTTAGTAACTTTATCACTTAAAGTCACTTTTAAATTAGATTTTAACTTTATAAAAATTATAAAGTCACTTTAAGAGAAAAATTAAAATCTTTTGGACACTTTTCCCTAGGCCAAAGATCAAAGCCTAAGGGAACCACCTGTCCTCCGGTACCAAATTTCAACACTCCCTCTTACCGAGGAAGGTGTTCCTCACCACACCCATCTTGTCTCTGAAGTAAACATGCTTGCCCCGTGGTAAGGCTTTGGTAAGAATATCTGCTACCTGCTCATCAGTGGAAATATACTCAAGCTTCACAGCTCCCTTATCAACATAGTCTCTAATGAAATGATATCTGATCCCGATATGCTTTGACCTATCATGAAATACTGGATTCTCCGTGAGTTTAATGCAACTCTGATTATCACAGTAAATCACTGAAGGTCTCAATGGTTGACCAAATAAGCCAAACAACATCTTGCGAAGTCAGATGGCCTCACAACTAGCTAGACTGGCTGCCATATACTCTGCTTCCGCTTAACTCAATGCTACTGACTGCTGCTTCCGGCTAAACCATGACACTACTACTGAACCTAACCCAAAACAACACCCTGAAGTGTTCTTCCTATCAGAAGCAAAACCTGCCCAATCAGAATCAGTATAACTTGCCAACCTCACTCCATCCCCCTGACTGTAGTTCAGACCATAATCCACTGTCCCCTGCAAGTACCGCAAAATGTGTTTTGCAGCCACCCAGTGAACCTTCCTAGGCTCACACATAAATTGACTCATCGTGTTGACTGCAAAACAAATATCTGGTCTAGTGTTGATCAAATACATCAAGGAACCAATCAGCTGCCTGTACAATGTGGGATCCACCAACTCGGAATCCGAAGCATGAAGCTTCTTCCAGTTGGTAATCATCGGTGTCGACATGGGTCTACAATCCTCCATGTGGAATTTGCCGAGGATGTCCACAATATACTTCCCCTGCCCCAGGAAGAAATGCCCCTCCTCCTGCCACACCTCCAAACCCAAAAAAAAGTAATGCATCAAGCCAATGTCTTTCATCTCAAACTCCGTCGCAAGATCTCTCTTGCAGTGCTCTAT